>CM050164.1:371102638-371232638 GCA_027410445.1 Discoglossus pictus
GATCTTTAAATCATTGTTAAGCCACATCGGATGGGATTTACTCCTTTTACTTTTATTCCCACACAGTATATGGTGATAAGTATGTATATATAGTAAGGATTTAAATGTTGTCCATTTATGTTCAGTGTTTTTACCTGCCAGTTCTCTGTCCCAGTCTATACTTTGTATCACTGCCCTTAGACCGTTAAAATCTGCCCTTTTAAAATTAATAGTTTTTGTTAATTCAATCTCAAATAAGACTGTGTTGCCCTATTCCAACATTTGATACTATATCAATATCATTTGTGATGAGTAAATCTAAGATTGCTTCATTTCTAGTAGGCTCTTGTATAACCTGGGCCAGATAATGATCCCTGAGTGTACTCAAGAACCTGCTCCCCTTAGTTGAACTGCTGGTCTCATTTATCCAGTTTATTTCAGGGTAATTAAAATCTCCCATTATTAGAATGTGTGGAATGTGTAATATCCCAGGTTAGTGATATCCTTGGGTAATGCCCTGCTTGCAAAGGTGACTTGTCTTATACATTCTGATAAAATTAAAAGTAGTTCATCTTTATTGGAGTCTGGTGGGAAACTGTGAATGAGGCACAGTGATATTAATATATACTTATATGTAAGGCACAATTTAGAATGCTGAAAGAAGAAAAATGGAAATGAGCATTGTCTCCCTCCTTTTACTTAGGGTTAATATTTGTGGTGGACAGCAATGACAGAGAGAGAGTGAATGAGGCACGCGAGGAGCTAATGAGAATGCTAGCTGAGGATGAGCTGAGAGATGCTGTGCTGCTTGTCTTTGCAAACAAACAGGTGAGTTCATTGTATTCCCATAAAAATACATAAGGGATATAGAGACAAATTTATTATAGCTCATCATGTGTCCCATGGTCAGCAGTTGGTGCTTACAAAATGAAGTATTTGACACAGTACTACTTAACTCAAAAAAGATGCCTGACATCACCTCAGCTTTTCTTATTTTGTGAGGTTTTTTTCTGAATTTCTATTAGTAATGAATATATATAAATGACATAGTACAGTTCCACTGAATATCTGCACTGCACGAAACATACTCAGCTTGCTGAGTTTGAATCTTGAAATTAGTCATTAGGAAATGGCAAAAAACTTGTGTACCCACTACTCCCCACACACAAATGGTTTGAAAAGCTTTAATAGCACTGATTTCCAGTAATAATTTCAAAGGTGAATTAACATACAGTGCCTTGCAAAAGTATTCACCCTTGGCATTTTTCGTGTTGTTGTGCCTCACAACCTGGAATTAACATGGAATGTTTTGAGGATTTGCATCATTTCATTTACAGAACATGCCCACAACTTTTTTATTTATTTTTGTATTTTATTTTTTATTCTGAAGGAAACAACAAATAGAACAAAATAACAGAAAAAGTCAATGTACATAACTATTCATTCCCTAAAGTCAATACTTTGTAGAGCCACCTTTTGCGGCAATCAGAGCTCCAAGTCACTTTGGATAAGCCTCTGTGAGCTTGCCACATCTTACCACTGGGATTTTTGCCCATTCCTCTTTGCAAAACGGTTACAACTCATTCAAGTTTGCTGTTCACAAGCACAAACCATCCATCTTTAAGTCTGACCACAGATTTTCTATTGGATTGAGGTCTGGTCTTTGACTAGGCCATTCCAACACATTTACATGTTTCCCCTTAAACCACTCAAGTGTTGCTTTAGTAGTGTGTTTGGGGTCATTGTCCTGCTGGAAGATGAACCTGCGTCCTATCCTCAAATCATGCACAGAGTGGTACAGGTTTTGCCCAAGAATATCCCTGTATTTAGCACCATCTTTCCCTCAACTCTAAACAGTTTCCCAGTCCCGGCTGCTGAAAAACATCCCCACAGCATGATGCTGCCACCACCATGTGTCACTGTGGGGATGGTGTTGGGTGTTGTGATGTGTTGGGTTTGCGCCAGACATAGCGTTTTCTTCGATGGATGACAATTTAAATTTTACTCTCATCAGACCAGAGCACCTTCCTTCATACATTTTGGGAGTCTCCCACATGCCTTTTCGCAAACTCAAAATGTGCCATTTTGTTTTTTGCTGAAAGTAATGGCTTTCTTCTGGCCACTCTGCCATAAAGCCCAACTCCATGGAGCGTATGGCTTATTGTCATCCTATGTACAGATACTCCAGTCTCTGCTGTGGAACTCTGCAGCTCCTCCAGGGTTACCTTAGGTCTCTATGCTACCTCTCTGATTAATGCGCTCCTTGCCCGGTCCGTGAGTTTTGGTGGGCGGCCGTCTCTTGGCAGGTTTGCTGTTGTGCCATGCTCTTTCCATTTGGTTATGATAGATTTGATGGTGCTCCTGGGGATCATCAAATATTTGGATACTTTTTATAACCTAACCCTGACTTGTACTTCTCAACAACATTGTCCCTTCCCTTACTTGTTTGGAGAGTTCCTTGGTCTTCATGGCAGTGTTTGGTTAGTGGTGCTACTTGCTTAGGTGTTGCAGCCTGTGGGGCCTTTCAAAAATGGTGTGTATATGTAATGACAGATCATGTGACACTTAGATTGTACAGGTGGGCATTATTTCACTAATTATGTGACTTCTGAAGGTAATTGTTTGCACCAGAGCTTTTTATGAGCTTCATAACAAAGGGGGTGAATACATACGCACATGCCAATTTTCTGTTTTCTATTTCTAAAACATAGTTTTATGTATATATTTTTCTCATTTCACTTCACCAACTTAGCCTATTGTGTTCTAAACCATCACATAAAATTCAGATTAACAAAACATTGAGTTTAAGGCTGTAATGTAACAAAATAGGTTAAAAAAGGGGGGTAAATACTTTTGCAAGTTCTGTACCTGCCTCTATCTATCCCTCCCAATTTAGAATGTAAATGAGCATATTTGCATCTCTGTATCACTCCAAATTGAGGACTGATGCAATTTATGGTGTAAAGAAGATAACTAATACCTGATCTATAAACAGGACAGGTTAATAGTGTGTCTTTAGTCATTTCAGTTCATTTAAAAGTCTGTGTAAGTTAATAATTCAAACTTTCAAGTGCAGTAATGCATTTAAGGCTTTCTGAAACCATGTTGAAAAGTTCTGTGTAAGAAGATTTTTTGATTGACTGCTGCATTCAGATTACTGATTTACATTATACTAAAGTAAACTTACCAATTAACACAAAATGTAGATTCTTGTTTCCAAATATATTTTAATTTGGTGTTCCCTATATCACTTCCTTTATGTGGCTGTACTCTTGATTAACACATATGTACACATTACCTACCCTAACAATTCATTGCAGGATCTGCCCAATGCCATGAACGCTGCTGAAATAACAGACAAGCTGGGGCTGCATTCTCTACGTCACCGCAATTGGTACATCCAGGCCACCTGCGCCACCAGCGGTGATGGTCTTTACGAGGGGCTGGACTGGCTAGCCAATCAACTGAAGAATAAAAAATGAAGGTGATGACCTTTACCTACCTCCGCCTCCCCAGCGTGCACCTGCCTCCTCCTCCCCATTCCCTCCGTCCCACAGTCTCATCCCCAGCCAGGCTAGGTTGGGGTTGGCTTCTGGCACAGACCACACCATCCCACCTGCTTCTCTGGGTTCTACACTTGCTTTCTTTGCCGTTTTGGTTTGGGGTGTTTTTATTGGGTGCCGTGCTCCTCCTGGCTCATTCAGCTGCTGTTACTTGCTCTTCTCTTTGTCCTTTACAGATTTTAGGGGAGGACCAGGGGGATTTGGCAGTGTATGCCAGAGTAATCTACCCCCTGTAGAGATGGTTGGTAAGGGGAAGGATATGGGAGCAGTGCTGTTTTGTGTCTGTATGTTCTGTGGAAGCTCCCTGTGCAGAAGACTGAGGGATGTACAGTATTTGGCTTCTTGTGTTTGTTTTCAACGCAGGTTTTCTCCATGCTTCATGCAAAGTTGTTTAAGTAGTGAAACAATAATCCTAATTGTTTTTTTTCTTTTTAAGAAGGTACAAACCAGGATTTGGTCCCAATGCAACATAAATGATATAATTTAATAACTTCCTTTGACCTATTTATATCTCTCCTGCCTCCTCTCAGTGACGAAGCAGGCCAATTAGTGAGAAACTGGGATCCATATCAGTAAGCTGATTATGAAATATTCAAAACTGTTGTATAAATCATCACCGGGTGTCTAAAATAGCAGAGGTTAGATTTATTTGATTTATTCTGTGCTACATTTATCCCAGTTTTGCTATTATAACAGTTAATCAGTGAACAATTTTGTGTTTAAATAGTGGTGTTGAACTGTATACCAGAAGTGACTGGATGTTCAAAACTTTTAGTGTAACAGTATTTTAAGATTGTATTTATTAGGAAGTGGTTAAGAAATGCATATTCATGTAGATATTTTGGGGAGGTATCCTGCTAATAGACATTTTAGTACACCCCACTAGCAAAGTTAACTGCCAGGGTGAGTATGTTTGTGCCTCAAAAAGGAAAGTGACACTTTTAATTGAAATAAACCACAAAATATCATCATAATGTATAACAAAAAAATAAATAGTTTTTTTTTTCTTATTCAGCATTCATTATACTAGTACATTTTATATTAAAAATGATAAATTTAGCTGTCCATCACATATTAAATTGTGAACCCAATAATTTAAAAGTAAATTAGATTTCCTGATTAGTTGAACTTGGCATTAGGAATTTTAGCATGCACATACATGCATATTTTATTTTAGTTTTGTGGCACCTGCTGTAATGAAATAAGAGGTTATTCAAGCACAGTGTGCTAAAGTAGTTAAAATGTCACCACCCTTATTTATACGGACTGGAAGTGCTCCCAATGATGTCACTGTAGCAGTCGACACTCATTCTATCAGTTACATCACTGGGAATAAATCCAACTATTACATCTTCAGTTCCAAGTGCATCTTTTTGTGCTAGAAAATATTGTGAAGTCAAAATCCTTAACACCTCTGTTCAAACTCAAAGTTTGCTTTTAAATCAATCTAGATGCTCATGATAGTCCTGTGATGGGTGAAAGAAAACAGGCCTTTGCATTTGTATAAAAAAAATGAGTATAAATGTTTACAAAATGTTGCTGACTGGGAAGCAGAAAGTATGATAAGTATTTAGTCTTAAGGTGATACATTTTTATCATGGGTTTTGCAAGTGACCCCTTTTTCCTGTCTAAATCTAATCACATTAAATAGATGGGAGTATTTATTTGACATAATCTGTTGAAGCCAAAATCATACATTATGCATCAACATTCATTCAGTTGTGCTTCAGTCTCCTAGAAAACCAATCAGTATATGAGAAGCACATTACTAAATGCACATACTAGAATGAACATATCAATTCACTTTTTATTTAATTGACATTGATGTAATTAAGGACCTAGATCCATCAAACTGCAAAACTCTGATGTGGGTGTATATCAAGTTTGTGCTAGTTTATTCAATAAATTGGGGGGATAAGACAAACAAATCACTACTTGTTTTATAGTTTTATCACTACAAGGACATTTTCTCCAGTATTATTAGGTGTTAAATGAAAGACTTGTATAAACATGTTTACATATGGTGAAACTGTACTGGAATTGATTAAAAAAACATCCTATCTGCAAGGTCACTTTCAAGAAATAATTCACTCCTTAACTTTCTCATTAGAAAAACATATTTTCTGTCTTATATGCTTCCTTTCCTATGAGAAAAAATGGCCCTAATTATCTTAATTTTAATCTGAATGTACAGAATGAAATTTTTTTTATATGGATTCGTTAAAAAAATGTCCTTTATTCAAAAACAACAGTGTGGTTAATAGCTAAACTGAGTTATTCTGCTTTTAAATTGGAAATCTGTTTACCCATTATAAATTGTAAATACACTTAGATCGTATTAGTCAGATTTATATCTAAATTGCACATTAAATGTTTACATATGCAGTTTTTTTTCATTGATGTTGGAACAGCTGCTATAATGAAATTATAATGAGATTTTACAAGCACAATGTGTTGTTGTAGTGTTTCATTTAACACCTATATTTATCAATAAACAAATAACTAGCCATTTATTTTCATATCTGTTTAATAGAGACAGGTTGCATCTAGATGTATAAACCTAGAATGGATTAAACTGTTGTGATGCTAGACTAATATTCTGATGGAAAAGTTAAAAACACAGAAAACGAACACATTTACATTATAGCAGTATTAAAAAGTGTAGGGCATTACATATTCAAGATACGAATTCTGCTTGCACGCTACAGATGAACAAATTACCAAACTGTTTCATGGTATAGGCATTCCCATTACTTTCTTGACTGAGCCCAAGGTCATAACATTTACCCAGAGTGGGCCATCAGTGGTCAGACTACTAGAGGCTCTTTACTTTGTCCATTTCAGCCTTGGGGCATAGTGTCTTTGAAGAAGTGGCATTATTATGTTTGAGCTGCTATTCTCTTACAATCCAGGCAGTGCAATTTTTACATAAGGGACCATTTAGTTTCTCCAGTGATGGTTGATTTGATATTTCTCTATATAGTTTGATTGTAAACAGGTTATATTTTCCTGCTTTTTTCCTATTTCTCACTATGCCTTCATGCTCTTTGCCTCAGTATTCTCCATCTGAACTGTATTCTCTTTTCTCTCTCTTGACCTTTAACTTCTGGTCTGTGTGTGATGTAAAGTGGAGCGTATGGTTTAAGCTGGGTATTTATTTTTTGTTTGTATATTTTGGAATGTAAGCTGTATGTATTTAAAAATAATTAAACCACTGGAAACAAAATGCTTTGCTTTTTTCTTTTCTTGTGTTATTTGGAATGTTAACTTTATGTTATTTGTTTTGTTTTTATGAACTCTAACCAAATTGTAATGATACCTATATCTGACATACCATTATATGAAGAAAATTATTTCTGACATCATTACTGTAATGTATGAGGACTTCTATCTGAACTGATGTGGCTTTTAAACCTATTGTATCCACTGGTTCCAAACTAAATTACTCAGTCTAACTTATGTGTTTCTGTTCATTACCAAGCCACTCAAATACACTGGGGAAATGCAGCTCTGCTTCCTTTAAAGCTTTATCTTTATGTATCATAAATATAATGGCCAATGAGTTTAGTTCCTCTATTGTGAGATGTAGTTAGGAATACAATAACCTCCTCACATCACACCTATGCATATACACCATGTATAGTGACTATCATTCTCTGAGATAACCGTCCCAAGCTAGTACCAGTTTTATTACATCTATTTAAAGCTGTTAACCACTGTTTTTTTTTTCTTTGCTAGAAAAATATTCTGTTGCTGTTTTATTCAATTATTCCAGTTAAAACATCGGTCTTGACTCAATTTGACTTGACCCAATTTGTTAATTTTTTTTTTTTTTTCTTACTAAAGACCAATCCGTCCAATCACTACAAAGTGGAAAGACAATAATTCTTCTCTGAGAAAGCTACAGCAGTCTTTCTTTAGGTAAACTCCATTTATACATTTAGGATAGGAGCATATGAGAATACTCACGCACAGACTGTATCTTATTTCCTACAGGACAGTGTTAAAGTCTCTGTCTCCATTCTGATTTAACCAAATAGACATGCTCTTCCTCCTCATCACCCCCACTTTGAGAGTTAATTAGAAACTTTAGATAAAGGATTCCAGAGAAGGAGGCTCATGTCAGGTAGTTTTATTCTTAAAATTCATAACTCAGACAAATATCAGTTAAAGGTATATGCAAGTGAGCTGGGTTATGAATGCATCTGATAGAGGGGTATTAAAACTGTTGCAGGTGATGTTTACACCCCCAGAATTGAGCTAGGCTTCTCAGGGTTCAATTTTGTAAAAATTAACCCTCTATGTGAACATGTCCAGCTTTGAAGCCAACCAGCTATATAATGCTGCTACACTCCTTAGAACTATAGATCCTTAAAGTACCATAAATCGACATTCAAGTAAAAATTTGCTTGAGCTGTTACACGGTTGTTCTTTAGACAACATCTCCTTGATAAATTCTGACAAATTATAATGGTACTGAAACCAAACAATTACATAGTAATTGAGGTTTAAAAAAATGACTCAGTCCATCAAGTTAAACCCCTTTTTTAAGATTTCCTCTGATCTGCAATATGCAGATTAGTTAATGAATTAGTTGTTCATCTTCTTCTTACTATTCTAATCTGTCTTTTAGGTGAATGAACATTTATGCTTGATTTATGGTCCTGCAATGACCGGCAAGAGTGCTCATGGTCTCTGTGCATGTGTCTTTGTGTGAGTGTCTGGCTGGGGGAGGTGATGGGGCAATTCACTGGGGCAGGGGTGAGGTCACAGTGGCCATTTACTGGGGCTGAGGGAGCTAACATGGGCAATTCACTGAGGCTGGGGGGATTACAGGGGCAATTCACTGGGGCTGGGGGAAGTTTCACCTGGGATGTTATGTAGATAAAACAGTCAGTGAATAAAGGGACACCGACCTTGTTCTGGTTATTACAGAAATTTAAAGGAAAGCTGCAGCTCAATTCACAGACCAAAAACATACAATTTATTATGTATGCAAAATTTCCCTGGGATTTCCACGGGGTGTCAACATTGATAGAAAACAGTTTGTAAATGTAAGAAATTCAGATAACTTTAAGGTAACGGTTTAAATGTTTATTTTGGTATTTTTTCATGCAAACATTTTTTTTCATAAACTACCAATTCTCCTCTATCAGATGCTTTCATAATCCACATCACTTGGATATACCTTTAAGTGCCTGACGTTTTAACACAAATTATACTCGAGTTGAGAATTGTCCAGTTTATGTTCTCTTCCTACCTGGGATTAATGAGTCAATAAAATAAAGTTTTTTATTTTTTTAGCACCAATGTATGATTTATTTTTTTAAACCATGTAGGCACTATGTCAAAGAATGAGAATTTAGTATGTTAAGATTTAATCCTAATTTGCTGCCGAGTCACTCTTGGGGGAAGTAATGTATAGGGTTGTGTGCTCGTTCACACTTCTTCACCAGTAGCTCTCTACAGACATGCAGACACAACCATCATTTACATAGAATCCTCTTAGAGTGACTCTGTAGCAAAGGAGGAATGTAGTGCATGATCAGAGCTGCAAATGGAGTCCTCTGCCTTTTTTTTTTTAAAAACCACAATTTTATACATTGGTCCTTTATTTTTAGACTCATTAAGGTTAATATGCCACAATATTACTATTCATTATAACTAAAGACTTTGATTTTGATTTTTTTTTTTAAAGTTACGTTTTAAATGTTTTTTTTCTTCAGATCAATAGTACAAGATATTTCAGCAGGTATATGACTTCCTGCAATGCCATTTATAAAATGGACACAATCTATGTCCAGTGCCTCTATGAAGAGGGAGAAGACTGACATCTTTGTCATGCAATATGATAAACAAGGTAAATGATGATATAAATCATCACATATTCCCCTCCTTTAGTACTTAATAGCAGTCATGTCCGCATGCTAACCAACTAGCATAGATCCTAACTCTATATAGCATTTATCTATCTCTGTCCATTGCCATCATAGATAACTCCTTCATCCGTCCTCTAACAATGTGCACTCCCCATACTATTATAGAATGAAGATTAGAGCCACACCCTCCTTTGCTTTCCTCTGCTGTATTAAGTGTTCTATATCTGAAATAGTGATCGGCTTCAGCCCACAATGGGGGAAATTGTGTCTGCGTACCAAATATGTTTGACATGGAGATAAAGTAATAGTTAGGTGTATAATATATATTTTTTAAATTGTTGATTGCTCTTAAAAAAAACATTTTTATACAAAGGGTTACATGGCTTAGACAGGGTTCACACTGAAACGTATATGTGCACCTCCTTTATTATGTTTGTACTTTTTGATGATACCTAATTTAAATAAACACACAATCTGATTTGTGTCCTTCATTCAGATCTTGAAATAATTTCATGAAAGACTTATCTATTATTTTCTCCTGTGTTAATGTTTTTGATAAGTCTGTTATGGCAATTTGTATTTGTATAGATGTTGAATAGGGAATACCTGTTTTGTTAAGTTACTAAACATACAGAAAGTAAATATATCTTTAACACTGAACAATGACTTTTAATTGTAACATTATATTTACTTAATGGAATATTTAAAATTTGTATATTTAATTTCATAGAATTAGAAATATGGTACTAAGATCTAATTCTATAACTTGTGTACAATTTCCAACGGTCAATAGAACCGCCATGACAATCTTTTTCTACATGTATTTTTGAGTAACTTAACTTGATAACAGGCAAAATGTTTTTAGACATAAAAAAATAAAGACAGTATTTATATTTTATCTTTTATATCACATCAAGATTCAGTTTCTTTTGTCAGCTGACTGTCTGTTACTCTTTCAGGAGGGTATATCCTTGTATGCTAATTCGTTTTTCATTAGATCTGATTATAGCTTTGGCAGTTGTAGATGCTACATTTGCAATGTACAGATAGAAACTTTGTGTGCAATAAACTGCACCCCCTCAGGAAACTGATCTGCATAAACCAAAATAGCAGATCCTGTTACAACATAACTGAATTTTATTTTACATTTTAAAAACATTTTGCATATTTTTAAATATAGTTAGAACTAAATTCTTTGTAATGGTATCATTTAAATATAAGATTTAGATCAAAATTATGTTGTTTTTTTTTTGCTTTTAGTTTCAGTTTTGCAATAATTTCTGGTCCTACAGATAGTGCGACTAAACAACAAGTTAACACTTTTGTGTTATTGTGGTGTTTTGTTCCCACACTGAAAAAAACTTGATTCATAGTTGAGGCTTGTTCCCAGAGATCCCCCTGAATGGACGTGGGATAGCAGCTAATGTTCACAGGATGCCACCTCCTGCCTTTAATTAGAAACAGATTAACAAATTCTGAGGGGATCTTTTCAGCAGTGTGGTTTGGAGAGGGGGATAAGAGATAAACCTGAGCCGGAAAGATGTTTTAACACTCCCGCCCCCTCTTTATTTCAGTGCATGTTTGGATGACTGCACAATCCTGTTACAGTAATCTGCTGTAGGGGGCACGGGGGGAGACTGCCTCTTTATAGGAGTTCACCCTCTTTCAATAGGGTGCACAGCGTGTTGATTGCTGGCCCGTTCCACTTAACGCCACTAAACAATTTCTGGAACCTAATGTGTCCAAAGCCCATCAGACAAGCTTCAGACTTGCCCTTTATTGGTTTACCACTTCTTATTGAGTCCAAGCCTTCAGCCATGATAAAATACAGATGGACATGTGTACATGATATGCACTGGCCCTCCCACAGCTTAAAGATCGATATATACAAAAACTACATTACATGATAACCACCTGTCCCATATAGTCTGTTGATTGTCTTAGATGCTAAAACACATTAGAGAATACAAACCTAAAATAGTTTGTGTTACTTAAGATGTGTTACCATTTGCTGCCATCCTATGACGCAATTATAGAACATTTATTGGATATTTATGTTGCTATTGATTATGGTGAAAATAGTAGTTCCAGCTCCTTTCAATAACTTATGACATCATAACAATTAATTGCACTTGGCTTTGTCCTGCTGAAAAACATCTTCTGTTATCTTAACTTCTCTCACTGGTTCATAGCATATGGTACCCCACAGCCTCTACCAAGCCAGTAGCAGAAGAAGGAACCTATGGTGAATCCCATTGGTTTTGTACTGTTGTTACTCCAATCTGTAGGTTACCACACAGTATAATTCAGTAGCAGAATGTTGTTATTAGCATTTCTCTTTATTTTTAAACCACCAACATATCTTCTGCAATGATACATACACTTTGTACAGCAGGCATGTCAAACTGATGTCAAGATGTCAAGGGATGCATTACCAATGTTACAGCTTAAAAATTACAACACTCCAAAGATTGTTTTAGTTATCTATCATAACCTAGTATCCTTTTTTTATAAAAAAATACACCCAGCACAATTGTTTAAGATCTAATTTAAGTCCCAGGCCCTCTCCTCCCCTCCATCTATTCTTCCACACTTGAAAATATTTCAGATTTCAATATCATCTCTATGCAGATGACACTCATATTAACCCATATCACATATATAGTTGTGAGCGTACGAGTTGTTGCTAACGCCGCGGGCTCGCGTAGCGAGGGCCGCGAATCGCGTAGCGAGGGCACTGGGCGAGGGTCTCAGTTGCTGGCATGGAGCGCCGTTCACGTCGCAACCCAAAGAGCACGACACACACATTACGACACTCGCAAACAACATATGACACATGTTCACACACATTACGGCCTCGCAACACTCGGACGCAACTCGCGAACATTACAAAATTTAAAACACAATACATACACACAGCACATACATAAAAACCTTACCTACACCAAGAGGGAGCACCCAGGACCTCAAAAATGCAACTTAGACCTTCATTTTACTCGAAATAAAAGAGTTTAGACACTAAAAAAAACTGTAAGCGACAGAAAAACTGGCCGCCGAACGAAACGAAAACGAGGCTACAGCACTCTAAACTCGCAAAACACCACAAACGACCTACGGATATTCATACCACACATTGCCCGCCATTTTACCCCAATGCGAAAGTACACAACTACGCTAACGGTTTGGTCTCGCGCACGCACACTATTACACTGCACACATTCATCATGCTTACACAGCAGCTCCACACCACTAATGCTCCAGCAACATCAAAACAGATTGCCAGCTCTTCAACACAATGCTTCAAAATAGGTAAAGTATATTCATTTATTAATGTATTATATATTTCATTATTATACACCAAACAGCATTAGCTACCTTACAATTTCATTGCGTCATTTTTTGACGGGCAATTCGCTAGTTAAATAAATAAATTGTTGATTAATAATGATATTAACAATTAACAACTAATTAACAACTAATCCACATATTGCAGATCAGAGGAGATCTTAAAAGGTTGAACTTGATGGACTGAAAGTCTTTTTTCAACCTTAATTACTGTGGGCCTCATTCAAATGCGATTTGGCCAATTGAATAGGGCTCTATATAAGCACATAGCATATTTTTTTACAGAAGTTTTTAGTTAGTGAAGACCTTGCTTTTGGATAGAAGTTCACTAAATAAAAACTTCTGTAAAAAAATATGCTGTGTGCTTATATAGAGCCCTATTCAATTGGCCAAATCACATTTGAATGAGGCCCTATGTAACTGTAACACCAGATTTATTCCCCTCTATTCTAACACAAGTTTCCAACTGCCTCTCTAGCATATCATCCTGGATGTTCGCCCACCATCTCAAACAACATGTTAAAAACTCATCTCCTTATTTTTCCATCCTCTACTACAGCATCCATTCCTCAACTATCTCTCCCTGTGAACAATGCAATTATCACTCCCTGCTCCCAAACTATTGTCTTGGGGTTCTTCTTGATCCTGCCCTCTCTTTCATTCCTCATATAAATTCACTTCCCAAATCTTGTCTATTTCATAAAAAAAAATATCTCCAAAATATGTCACTATCTTTTTACAAGACACAAATAAAATTCTTATTTACTCTCTCATCATGTCTCGACTACTGCAACTCACTCTTCTCTGGCCCCCCCATAACCCACTTGTCACCATTACAATCTATAATGAATGTGTCCACTAGACTCATCTACAATACCCAACCCTCAATATTCGCATCACACCTCTGTCAGTCACTTCACTGACTTCCCGTAACTTTCAGAATAAAATTCAAACTCATGACCCTAACATATAAAGCCCTCAACAATAATGTACCTCCTGCTTTTATCTCCAAATACTCCCCTACCCTCCCCCTCCATTCTGCTAATGACCTTCTTTCCTCCTCTCAAAGTACTCTATATGTGGGCTCAAAAATAGGGCTCTCTTTTCATTTAATCTGTATTGATATTGTTATTATCTTGGCGCATTATAAATATCAACTATAATAGTTGTCAATCTGCGAGTTGTCATGCTTGCGGGTCTCGCTTTTCAACACACGCAATTTGCTGGTCTTGCACAGCGAGGCCTGCAATTTGCCGGGCCTCACAAAGCGAGATCCGCAATATCCTGGGCCTCGTAAAGTGAAACACCCAATTTCCTGGCCCTGCAATGAGTGCCAAAGGCGCTCATTGCAGTTTTCGCAATACTGCCTTTTTCAGGGTCCCTCTAAGGGTCCTCTGTCCAGTCAGAGATGTTATTTGCCCTATTATGCTCCACCAATGGAGCAATGGAGGATGGAAAGAGATTGAAGACGCCCATAGCCAAAGCCAGTAACACAGCCAAAGCCAGTAACCCTACCTAAGCCAGTAACACTTAGCCAAAGCCCGTAACTTTCAAGCCTAAAATCGAACAATAATGTACAATATAAGTTTAAAACCTCACACACAACTCAGGGGGACAGCCAGAGAGCCTGTCAGTGAGGTTGCAAGCTAATTTGAACAATAATTGCCGGTTTAAAGAGATAGAAAATCGGCTAAGCAAGGAAAAAAATGGCCTCCGAAATATAGCTTGCGATGAGTGCCGAAGGTGCTCATTGCGAAGCATGAAAGTGGCTTGGGGCTTGCGATGAGTTCAAAAGGCGCTCATCGCAAGGCCCATAAGGTAGATGGGGGTGGGAGGCTCGCAATGAAAGGGGCGAGGCTTGCAATGAGCGACAAAGGCGCTCAGAGCTGGGCTTGCAATGAGCGTTGAAGGTGCTCAGATTGTGTGGCAAACAGTATTGCCACGCTTAAAAAAATGTTGCCGTTATTTTTGACGGACAAGTCGCTAGTTAGATAATAATAATCATCGGCTGTCACAACTGCCTTTGGAGATAAGTTCAACAATCCGACTGCACTTTAAAGAGCCACTGAACAATGAAAAAAATATAAGTTTGAAAATGTTTGTGTCCGAGGAAGAGTACAAGTAAGTTGATAAAATGTAATTAAACCTATTTTTAATATAAAAAATACATATTAAAGCCTCCAAATATGCCCATGACTTGCACAGCTGCTAATGCCTTTTACAGTGGTCATTTTTAGGTGTTTTTTTTTCTTCAAACTTCAGGGGGTGGAAATATGAAAGACTTTTCCACATATAGAGCCCATTGTTTTTTATTAGTCATTACCTGCATATATATCTTGGCAAGTACTTGTCTTACACCTTCCCTGCACCCAATGAGTCTTTGATTTACATCTGTCTCCTTGAGGTTGGCAGATGCTACAAATTGAAATGTGTATTTACAAGTATCTGCGCTCTTTTCAGTACATAGCTTTGTTGGTGCATAGATGCAATTAAATGCCAGTGTAAAAAACTATTGTAAGTCTATTTGTGGGCATAGGAGTATGTAAGGTCAAATGTATTGCTCTTGAACATAATTCTAATTGTTCATACATAATGAGCTCAAGAATTAAACTGTTCATATAATATTTTCTTAAAGAATCCTCCATAATGGTAAAGGAACAATTGGACATTATGTCTAAATAGCTGTTGTTAACTACAGCATCAAAACTAAGAGTTGTACTTTTTGTTATTGAAAATGAGCCATTCATATACCCTTTTGGCATTAACTGGTGCTCATCAGTCTACAATATTACTGTTCCCCACATACCCTGTCTAATTTGATTGCGTTACTACACAGTAATTTTCTAAAGGTTGACAGCTAATGTCTCCTAATAGGTGTCGCTTTTCCCAAGAGCTCACAGACCAGAATCCATGATGGTAGTGGGCAACCTTAATTTCATTGGTATTGTGCCTGTTACATTACTGCCCTCCTATCCACCTCTGTGTCATTCACCAGCTGCTCACCGGGCCCCATCCATCTTTTTGGTTTTGTTCTGTGAAAATGGTTGGTGGGCTGGCAGGGGAGAGACTAATGCTGACCTGTCTGCCATAATCCCATTAAATCTTTTCCCTTGCTGCCCGCCAGCCGGTCCTCTCCACATCACAGCAACCGGTGATGGTATGTTACTCACAACAGTGGGAACCAGCAGACTGCAGGCCTAAAATACAGTCTACTTCAAACAATGGGACAGCCACCCAATAGGGGACATAGCACAGATTCCTCTCCTGTCACCCAGGGATATATGTAGGAGGCGGGCAGCCTTGGACCCTGTGTCTCATGGCAGTTTGAGTATTTGTTGACACAGATAAATCTAAATTTAGAGACATTTTACTTTGTAATTTCAATAACTGTTTGGGACTGGCATAATAGACTCCCAAAGATTACAAACTTTTCTTGCATATTTACATCAGTAAATGTGCTACTTTTGTTCTAATTTCTAATCTTCCAATACGGTTTCTAAACTATTATTTGTAAACTGTTTTTTCTTTTATTTCTTTCTTTATTCAGTGCTGATCACTTATCTAACTTCAAAACATTGATGAAAGCTAGTGGTGTTAGGTAGTTCTGGTCTAGTTACTTATATCCAAAGAACAGCACAATTAACATCCACATGGAATAAAAGACCAGTACATGTGATCACAGCTACCAAAAAAAAAAAAAAGTTTTTTTATGAATAATAAGTGATCTGTTTTGGTATTATATTAAATTGAGACACATTTGGATTGTTTCCTCCTCTGTCACATGAATCAAATGGACAGTGAATCTTATGAAGGTCTGGACTGCTACTTAATGTACTTATATTCCTCTTCAGTTAAGTGTGATCAGATAAAAAATATGATTAACAGGGTTTCTATGAGACTTTGCTTATACTTCCACTCAATTTACTAAAGGATGGATTGAACACATTGAGCCTCATTATATTAGGAGGTGCAAGTTATGGAGGTATAGGCGATATGTCTGTGGGCCCGCCGCGTTCACAAATAAGGGTGCTATTCAATTGCTCAAGGCCGCAAATTAAGGGCTGATAGCGAAATTTGGAAACCATGCTATCGCATGTAGCATTTGTGAGCTTGAACATGATCAATTAAGCAAGGCCGTAACTCCCGATTAGAAACAATAGAAACAGAGATTGTCATCATTACGGCTTTGGAAATAGAGGTTGGATTTCAAAGTCCTACGGGCTTGAGTTATAATCGGACCCTCGTTCCAGATATAATGCAGTATTGATAAAACCGTAAATATGATATTCTATTACATGCAAGTTCAATTATATGTATTAACACATTGATTGCCGTGATCTATAGAACACAGAATTTAAACATGAAATAAAGTGTTTTATTTGGCCGATTTGCGAGCGTGAGAATGTTGTGCTATCAAATCTAAGACCTAACATCACTTTTAATAAAAGTACAGTAGTGTGTGTATGTGTGCATTTAAAGTGCTCCGGACATGTCATTAAGCCCTTTGTGAGTCCTCCTTAGTATCATTAACTTGTGGTTAGATCTTTATCCATTTGCGGGCTAGACAGAGTGCTTAGCGAGGGGCAATCAGAGCAATTGAATAGCGATTTGTGATTTAAGCCTTCGGATGTCTTGGGGCTGTGAAAGATCAAAGGCTTGGAGGGGCATTAACTTGCAATGTTATCCATCGCAATGAATCGGAGGCCGGAGCCCGTAACTCAATCAGAACCCACAAAAAGACGCTAATTGGATACCAAAATAACTTGTTGGCTACGTTTCTGAAACCCGGATCTCCCGAAAGCTCATTTGAATGAGTCTCATTATTTTTATCCTTTTTTTGTGATTTCTTTATTGGTAATTTTCTTAGATTAACATAATTTATTTTACATGCAGAACAAAATCCTGGTAATGTTTAAGACATGTTCTTTTAAATGCATCATATAATGTGTTGGACTACGTCTGCCCTTTAAGTAGCCTTCTAATGTTTTTTTGAACAGTGTCAAATTAATATTGTATGGAACACTGGCCAATAGTGGTAACCTAACACATAATGCATGTGCACATTGGCAATACATTTTATATTCACTGATATAGCCTATGCAACAGAACACAGGGATAATGGCAAAGCGTGAGCAAGACTTGATGAAAATTAGGGCAGAAGTATGTAAACCTGGACTGGGCTTACAGTTCTCTTCTTGCACCTGAATATGGATGTCACCTCGTGTATCTGATAATATATTCCATGCTATATAAACTGTAAAATAAATGGTGTTAATGCACAGTTATTAAATTAATTAGTACAATTATTATATTTGCGTGACAACTTCAATTGAAAACTGTTAGAGATGTGCTATGAATGATGCAAGCGTGACAAAATATCAATATGACCTATTATTTAGGTTATGTTAACAACATTGCATTATGTCCATTTACAATATTCTTTTATAAGTTGTGTTTCCCAGAATTGCTAATTTATTATATCACATTATGAAAGTACTACACCAAAAAATGATTGGATTTCTATTATTAGAGGACGACTAGACTACACAATTTGACCATATATTGGCCTAAAGTGAGATGGGTCTTGGGTGTCAGTGTTTAAACATAACAAACTGAGTGATGAATAATATTTAGCTTTGAAAACTTGCTATGAAGTAGCAAAAAAAAAAGCTCATTCTTGCCTTGACCTGTTAATTCAAGTTGGTTGAGGTCTTGAAAGGAATTACCATTTATTTTAATGCACACCTAGCTAAACAAACACAATTAATTATGCATCTGTAAGACTTCCTCCAAATATGTTTTATTTAACAGGTCAGGCTAAAGGAGAAAAGAGAATTGTCACTTTGCAGGCAAAACTTTGTGACATCATTGAAAACTTCCAGAAAGTGCTGTATTGTTAGTCTTGATCATACAGCGTGATTATCCCATATAATATATTAGCGTTATCTACAAATGAGGGGAAAACATTTTTCTTCAAACGAATGGAAAGATGTATTTTTGTGAAATACTAAGCCATCTGATCCCCCTGGTTCTTCAAACTAAAATGCTGCTTTATATAGCTTTAACATAGGTAATATATCTAATACCTTATACCACATCTTATAGGTTGGACACCATTAACTAATTGGCAATAAGACTTGCAAACTATCCCTCACTTGACTCTTTCCTGCCTTGTTTCTGGAACAACACCACCCCTCCCTTTAACCTCCTCTGTGCCAGGTCTATGTATCTATCATGCTTCATTAAACCCTTCACTCTCAGAGGCAGCATACTGCTCTATTACAGCTCCCCTGACATAGACCTGCAATGACTCACTCTATTAACCCGCTTTGTGTCAGTGATCTATAGGATGCCGCTCCATTAAACTCATTACCACTATGGGCTCCCACTGAGAAGCTTCTTATTGCTTGCAATAGGTTGCTGATAATATCTTTCCCCTGTGACCTGAACCTGCCCCTGTTCCCGCAAGGATCCATGCAAGTCATGGTACCAACATTTTTAGCTGCCATAATCCATGTTATTATCCCATTCTTTTTCAGCCTCTAATTTACATGTGAAGTGTTCAGTGTATTGGTGATTTATTATTAGCATCTACCAGCTACATAGCTGAAAAACAAAAAAACAACAAATATATGAAATTCTGATTTGGAAAATCTTGATGCTTTTTTGTTTTAAAACTCCATCTGAAAACATGTTCCTGAATGAGGTACAGCTGGTAATCAGTTTGACATTATTTAGAAGTATCCTGGTGTGTTGACAACCTGGAATATCCCAAATGAAATTTAAAAAAAAATTAGTGGCCTTTTACATTTTGAATATCAGGCATGAAATTGAGGGGAGCCACTTTAGACCAGGCCCAGGATCCTCAATAACTAGATGTGTGCATAATAGGATGTTAGTATTCGTGAGGACAGGCCATCATTGCATCAGTCTTGAATATATTTAGAAGGGAGGCTCCATCAGTAACACTGAAAAGCAATAGATGAGCAGTTCATTGATGCAGTTCAGTTGATTACCAAATACCCAATTATCTGTGTGCTACACCATTGAAAACCAGATATCGGTAAAAAAACAGGACTTTTGGCTGAGTTTGTTTATTTTGGGGACCTGGCCAAATATAATTTGTAAAAAGTTATTACATACAGCATGTATACAGGTAGTAATACTGTGTGTTTATACTGTATTTATAGTTGACGCACTAAGCTATAATGAATATGAAATGGATCTGTTTGCAGAGAGAGGTGTATAGCTGGATGTTAAATGTAGTATAATCCTAAAAGATGCTAAGGTGTATCGGTAGCAGCATTGCATCCTTACTTTTAATGTAATTAAATGTTTGCTTTTCATTTATTGCTGGAAAAAGAGTAATCTAAATGAGAAATCTTTATCTTTCGGAAACTTGCTATGAAGTGGGATAAAAAAAATCACAGGGACTGAGTGCTTCTTCTTGCCTTGACCTGTTAATCCAAATTGGTGGAGGTCTTGAAAGGATTAACCATTATTTTTTTCAGGGAACTGACCAAATATAATCTGTAAAACGTTATCACATACAGCATGTATACAGGAAGTAATGCTATGTGTTTTGGCTGTATATATCTTGGCCTACACATGCTAAGCTATGATATATATGAAATGGACCTGTTTGCCAAGGGAGATGTATAGCTGGAAAATGTAGTGTAATCCTAAAAAAAGGTGAGATGTATCTATAGCAGTGTTGCAACCTTACTTTTATTGTAATACAATGTTTGGTTTCCATGAAATGCAAATGCAGTATATGTAAAACGCTCCAGAGCAAAGCATTTATGAAAGTCGAGTGATCATGACAGTGTCAGCTAGAGTAACTCGCCCGCCCAGGCATTCAGCTTTCCATTACTCATCTCTCCTGTGAGGCACCAGCCTGACAGCAGCAGACAGAGACCTAGTGGGGGGCACAAAAAGAAGAATTGGGACAAGGCACAAAGTAAATTTGGATGTCACAAGGTTTGTGACGAGTTCAGCTTTGCAACAGATAGATATACGGAGAAAGTACTAGAATAAATAAATATTAATAGTATTTTTGTGAAATATAGTTTATTACTACTAATCTTAAAAAAATAACTTTTTTTGTCACCAATGTATATTATGTCGTAAATGGATTGTTCTTTGTTGGAACAGTGGAAAATGTACTCCAAAGGCTACCAATCAATAGTAGGTTACATGACCCTCTGAGTCACTAAAACAAAAGCACAAAGAAACTCCATAGAATCAATATATACATTTAGTAGACAATTAAAGACAATGAAGTGTCAGCCCTCACAAACCGCACAGACATGGGCAACTTGGTAGAACTAGAGGGCAAACAGACAAATACCAGACAGACAGAGACCACATTAATAGTCACTGCAACATGCTATGTATTTATTTTAATTGTTTCTTTAATGAATACTATTGATGGCTACACAGGATATTACTGTTTTTCATGTGAAAACATAATTTTATTTTTTTATATATATCAACTCAAACCACTCTAGATGTTTATGGATATAAGTTAATGCAATGATTGTGTTAGCATATGTTAATGGCTGTGTTTGTATATTGCATATTCTATGTTATGTTAAAGACATAATGCATTATAAATTATGCATGACAATCATTCGCTTTAGCAACATTATGCTCTTTGACAGTATATCTTTTGCTTAACACATTTTTATAAGCATTTTACGTTCTATATTTGGTACATAACATTTTATTTCTGTTGTCAGCAAGTGCTTTTAACTGTTAAAAATATGTTAAATGAATGTATAAAAGATAATTTTCACACTGAACTTTTCACTTGACGCCTTCTGGATAATACCCAAGTTTATATGTATCATTAATACTGTGACACTTAATTGCTAACTGAATGACCTCCACAATATTTTCATTAACTTAAATTGCTATTTCCATACTGTTTATATTGAGGCTGTCTACATCTCTTAGATTTACTTGTTTGGGGTCAGTAACATTTGTTGTTTGAAACCTCTTATAGCAGGAATCTGGGAGAGGTTCATGGGTTGAAGTTGGCACTTTTCCATTGCAATGTCTTGGCCCCAGACTATTGATTCTGGTCCCTGTATAGTTATAAAACCTCTCCATGGATCGTCCAGGCCCTGTATCTGTGTCTCTTGCATGCGACTGCACACTCTAGGAGTAGTTCTCATCAGGACCGGAATTCCTCACACTAATATCTTCTGTCAGAAATATGTTCTTATTGCCAGTATTGCACAATACTCTTGCAGATCGCTGTACATAATCCCAGACTCTTCCCATTCTGAAGATACTGGAATGCTGGCAACAAAGAAACGTAAATTCAAGTAAAGGCTTTACAGAATGGGACATTTAAAACAGTGCTTTATTGTGAATTATTGTTCATGCTCACAATTAATATTTATTTATAAAGCATCAAAAATTGCTGTAGCCCTTTTTTCGAGAGTATAATGAAGTAGCGATGATACAATGCAAGAACATATTATAAGGTATAATAAAGTAAAAAGATAGTCTGAGTACTCTCTCTAGCTTCATTTCACAGTTGCCAGAAACAACCCACTCAAACTGTCAGTCTGTTAGTGAGATTTATGGCACTGTACCTTAAATCCAGAGAAGTCTATGTCTGAAAGAAGTCTACATATGTCTAAAAGAATTATATGTTAAGTGAGCTAGCAAAATGTAGTATATGTTGAGTCTTATTTGCATGTCACTGCCCATACTACTTAGCGGCAGTGGTAGCACTTTTTAATGGAAAATTATTTGGGAAAATTGTTTTTCCTGCCTGTTTGAGACATGTTAGTGAACACTGAACTTTTTTTTCTTTACTTATATACAGTAGAAAGTTTTTCAATCACATTTCTACTCACCATAACATACTTACAGCCTTATTAAATTGCGATTTGGACAATTCAATAGGGCTCTATATAAGCACAGAGCATATTTTTTTTACAGAAGTTTTTAGTTAGTGAACTTCTATCCAAAAGCAAGGTCTTCACTAACTAAAAACTTCTGTAAAAAAAAATATGCTCTGTGCTTATATAGAGCCCTATTCAATTGGCCGAATTGCAATTTAATAAGGCTGATAGTCTCTCTATCCAGCCTCATTTCATAGTTGCCAGAATCAATCTTAAACAGATGAGCCCCATGTAAGAGCGATACTGCAGTCCCATTTACTATTGGCTCTGTCTAAATTGTAAATTCCAGGCTTGCTTAATTGATCATGATCATGTTTTAAAATGCTACTTACGTGTTTATGGTTTGCGTGTTGGGGCTGTGAGCATGTAATTGCAGACTTGAGTCACTCAAACACATCTATATACTGTATGTACAGTGGATGTAAAATGTCTACACACCCGTGTTAAAATGTCAGGTTTCTGTGCTGTAAAAAAATGAGACAAAGATAAATAATTTCAGAACTTTTTCCACCTTTAATGTGAACTATAAACTGTACAACTCAATTGAAAAACAAACTGAAATCTTTTAGGTAGAGGGAAGAAAAATATAAAAATAAAATAATATGGTTGCAAAAGTATGCACACCCTTAAACTAATACTTTGTTGAAACACCTTTTGATTTTATTACCGCACTCAGTCTTTTGGGGTATGAGTCTATCAGCATGGCACATTTTGACTTGGCAAGATTTGCCCACTCTTCTTTGCAAAAACACTCCAAATCTGTCAGATTGCGAGGGCATCTCCTGTGCACAGCCCTCTTCAGATCACCCCACAGATTTTCAATCAGATTCAGGTCTGGGCTCTGGCTGGGCGATTCCAAAACTTTAATCTTCTTCTGGTGAAGCCATTCCTTTGTTGATTTGGATGGATGCTTTGGGTCGTTGTCATGCTGAAAGATGAAGTTCCTCTTCATGTTCAGCTTTCTAGCAGAAGCCTGAAGGTTTTGTGCCAATATTGACTGGTATTTGGAACTGTTCATAATTCTCTCTATCTTAACTAAGGCCCCAGTTCCAGCTGAAGAAAAACAGCCCCAAAGCATGATGCTGCCACCACCATGCTGTGGGTATGGTGTTCTTTTGGTGATGTGCAGTGTTGTTTTTGCGCCAAAAATATATTTTGGAATCATGGCCAAAAAAGTTCAACCTTGGTTTCATCAGACCATAACACCTTTTCCCACATGCTTTTGGGAGACTTCAGATGTGTTTTTGCAAAATGTAGCCTGGCTTGGATGTTTTTCTTCGTAAGAAAAGGCTTTCGTCTTGCCACTCTACCTCATAGCCTAGACATATGAAGAATATGGGAGATTCATGTCACATGTACCACACAGCTAGTACTTGCCAGATATCCCTGCAGCTCCTTTAATGTTGCTGTAGGCCTCTTGGTAGCCTCCCAGACCAGTTTTCTTCTTGTCTTTTCATCAATTTTGGAGGGAGCTCCAGTTCTTGGTAATGTCACTGTTGTGCCATATTTTCTCCACTTAATGATGACTGTCTTCACTGTGTTCCATGGTATATCTAATGCCTTGGAAATTCTTTTGTACCCTTCTCCTGACTGATACCTTTTAACAATGAGATCTCTCTGATGCTTTGGAAGCTCTCTGTGGACCATGGCTTTTGCTGTGGGATGCGACTAAGAAAAGTTCAGGAAAGACCAACTAGAGCAGCTGAACTTTATTTGGGGTTAATCAGAGGCAATTCCCAGTTATAAGAGGGTGTGCAGACTTATGCAACCACATTATTTTTTTATTTATTTTTTTCCTCCACCTAAAAGATTTCAGTTTGTTTTTCAATTGAGTTGTACAGTTTATAGGTCACATTAAAGGTGGAAAAAGTTCTGAAATTATTTCTCTTTGTCTAATTTTTTTTACAGCGCAGAAACCTGACATTTTAACAGGGGTGTGTAGACTTTTTATATCCACTGTAAACAAATTAGTAATCCGCACCCAAAATGTCAGATAACACTCTACAGCAAAAGTGGGAAACTTTGTTCTCAGGGGCAGGACATGACCCTCAGCCTATTGTCAAGTGCAAATTTCTAAGTGCAGTCATTGCCTTGTGTTCCAAGAGATAACCTGACTTTACACCAGCATGCAATGATAGGAATGTACAGTATCAGATTCAATGGTTTATACTCGTCTCACAAGAAGCCATATAGTAATTGTCACAAAGAAAATGTAACACTTTCAAGGTCTAAGAGTAACTTTAGTTGGAATCTTAATATAGGTTAAGAAAGGAATGAGAAGGGGGGAGAGAAGGAAAAGGTGAGAGTGCCAGCAGATAAGCAAATGAAAGCAAATTTCTGGGAATCCTTTTTTTGGGTTATTTCTTCAGTAGCTCAGTGGACCTCAAAGTGAAAAAAGTTCTCCACCACTGCTCTTTAGTATGGTGCACTATACAGCAAGAGAAATTTGGGAATATATGTATACTTACATACTATTTTCTAAGTGAAATCTCACTTGTACAATTACATTTTCATACCTATGACTAGATGCAGAGCTCCTCCACTAGAGTATAAGTGGCTGAGAGTCATAAAAACCCTGGGGGATGTGTTAGCAGAGCCTTTGCTGAATGAACATTTTAAACATAAATTTAACGATATGTGCCACGACCCTGGGGTGCTGGGGACTTGGTTCACCCCTAACCCTCCTGCTTACTATTACAGAAGCACCCTTGGATAGTCTGGCTACTGATGTTCTCAGCACTTATGGCTTCTCCAGGGTAGGAACCGGCTCAGGACCTTAGGAACACAGGAGGCAAAAAGCAGGCTTGGCAAAATAATAAACTGATATAAACACGTTTTTTATGTCTCATCAGAGCTAACTTTTATAACTGACTGTTTCTCAACGCAACAGTAACAGATTACCTCACTACATTCTAAATCCATTAGCTCTTCATGAACCGAACATGCAACATACAGAATCTAACATCATAAGTTAAACATACATAGGGTAATCAACATAACATACTAAAATAACTATAAAACAAAGGGTGGTCAGGGGAATCATGAGAGCTACTCCCAACTTTTAGATGCAGCATCCCGGTGATAATCTCTATCAGATAAAGTGTAAGTGCTTGTCTGGGCTGGGGCAACAGGAGGGCTACTTAACCCCATTGGAGAAAAATATAAAAATAAAATAATATGGTTGCAAAAGTATGCACACCCTTAAACTAATACTTTGTTGAAACACCTTTTGATTTTATTACAGCACTCACATGGCACATTTTGACTTGGCAAGATTTGCCCACTCTTCTTTGCAAAAACACTCCAAATCTGTCAGATTGCGAGGGCATCTCCTGTGCACAGCCCTCTTCAGATCACCCCACAGATTTTCAATCAGATTCAGGTCTGGGCTCTGGCTGGGCGATTCCAAAACTTTAATCTTCTTCTGGTGAAGCCATTCCTTTGTTGATTTGGATGGATGCTTTGGGTCGTTGTCATGCTGAAAGATGAAGTTCCTCTTCATGTTCAGCTTTCTAGCAGAAGCCTGAAGGTTTTGTGCCAATATTGACTGGTATTTGGAACTGTTCATAATTCTCTCTATCTTAACTAAGGCCCCAGTTCCAGCTGAAGAAAAACAGCCCCAAAGCATGATGCTGCCACCACCATGCTGTGGGTATGGTGTTCTTTTGGTGATGTGCAGTGTTGTTTTTGCGCCAAAAATATATTTTGGAATCATGGCCAAAAAGTTCAACCTTGGTTTCATCAGACCATAACACCTTTTCCCACATGCTTTTGGGAGACTTCAGATGTGTTTTTGCAAAATGTAGCCTGGCTTGGATGTTTTTCTTCGTAAGAAAAGGCTTTCGTCTTGCCACTCTACCTCATAGCCTAGACATATGAAGAATATGGGAGATTGTTGTCACATGTACCACACAGCTAGTACTTGCCAGATATCCCTGCAGCTCCTTTAATGTTGCTGTAGGCCTCTTGGTAGCCTCCCAGACCAGTTTTCTTCTTGTCTTTTCATCAATTTTGGAGGGAGCTCCAGTTCTTGGTAATGTCACTGTTGTGCCATATTTTCTCCACTTAATGATGACTGTCTTCACTGTGTTCCATGGTATATCTAATGCCTTGGAAATTTTTTTGTACCCTTCTCCTGACTGATACCTTTTAACAATGAGATCTCTCTGATGCTTTGGAAGCTCTCTGTGGACCATGGCTTTTGCTGTGGGATGCGACTAAGAAAAGTTCAGGAAAGACCAACTAGAGCAGCTGAACTTTATTTGGGGTTAATCAGAGGCAATTCCCAGTTATAAGAGGGTGTGCAGACTTATGCAACCACATTATTTTTTTATTTATTTTTTTCCTCCACCTAAAAGATTTCAGTTTGTTTTTCAATTGAGTTGTACAGTTTATAGGTCACATTAAAGGTGGAAAAAGTTCTGAAATTATTTCTCTTTGTCTCATTTTTTTTACAGCGCAGAAACCTGACATTTTAACAGGGGTGTGTAGACTTTTTATATCCACTGTAAACAAATTAGTAATCCGCACCCAAAATGTCAGATAACACTCTACAGCAAAAGTGGGAAACTTTGTTCTCAGGGGCAGGACATGACCCTCAGCCTATTGTCAAGTGCAAATTTCTAAGTGCAGTCATTGCCTTGTGTTCCAAGAGATAACCTGACTTTACACCAGCATGCAATGATAGGAATGTACAGTATCAGATTCAATGGTTTATACTCGTCTCACAAGAAGCCATATAGTAATTGTCACAAAGAAAATGTAACACTTTCAAGGTCTAAGAGTAACTTTAGTTGGAATCTTAATATAGGTTAAGAAAGGAATGAGAAGGGGGGAGAGAAGGAAAAGGTGAGAGTGCCAGCAGATAAGCAAATGAAAGCAAATTTCTGGGAATCCTTTTTTTGGGTTATTTCTTCAGTAGCTCAGTGGACCTCAAAGTGAAAAAAGTTCTCCACCACTGCTCTTTAGTATGGTGCACTATACAGCAAGAGAAATTTGGGAATATATGTATACTTACATACTATTTTCTAAGTGAAATCTCACTTGTACAATTACATTTTCATACCTATGACTAGATGCAGAGCTCCTCCACTAGAGTATAAGTGGCTGAGAGTCATAAAAACCCTGGGGGATGTGTTAGCAGAGCCTTTGCTGAATGAACATTTTAAACATAAATTTAACGTATATGCCACGACCCTGGGGTGCTGGGGACTTGGTTCACCCCTAACCCTCCTGCTTACTATTACAGAAGCACCCTTGGATAGTCTGGCTACTGATGTTCTCAGCACTTATGGCTTCTCCAGGGTAGGAACCGGCTCAGGACCTTAGGAACACAGGAGGCAAAAAGCAGGCTTGGCAAAATAATAAACTGATATAAACACGTTTTTTATGTCTCATCAGAGCTAACTTTTATAACTGACTGTTTCTCAACGCAACAGTAACAGATTACCTCACTACATTCTAAATCCATTAGCTCTTCATGAACCGAACATGCAACATACAGAATCTAACATCATAAGTTAAACATACATAGGGTAATCAACATAACATACTAAAATAACTATAAAACAAAGGGTGGTCAGGGGAATCATGAGAGCTACTCCCAACTTTTAGATGCAGCATCCCGGTGATAATCTCTATCAGATAAAGTGTAAGTGCTTGTCTGGGCTGGGGCAACAGGAGGGCTACTTAACCCCATTGGAGAAAATGTGGAAAACAATTCCCCTAGGACTCCACCTGTCCAAGGCCTGATTCTTAGTGTGCAGGGCCGATTTTTGTCATTATTCTCCTGTACAAACTCCAGGGGGAAAACAAATTCTGAAAGTGGTTCCCCTTGGTTGTAGCTAGCTCCCTAGTACCAATACTGGATCATGGTCCAAGCTACTGTCCATTATCTTGTCCAAGAGCTGGTAAGCTGGTTGTCCCCGTCTAAGCTCTCCCTTGAGTCGTCAACCTGACAGTCAATTTCTTTTTTCCCCACTGCCTTGCCATTAGCAATGGGATTTTCACTGACTGGATATGACTGTGCCCCATAGTCTGCCAAGATATTAGGGCTGCTTCCCTGATTGGTTCCCTGGTTTATGATAGACTCCTGGACAGTGGTTATTCACTGGAGCCCCAGGCTAGGTTCACAGTCCCCACTTAGTGCATAGTCTGTTTCCAGGGCGCTGTCTATTATCTCCTCTTTCAAGGTCTGGTGATCATAGTTGCTCCAACCCAGGCTCTTCCTTGGGTCAGAAGTCTGACAGACATCCCCTTTCTCTTCCACCACCCTGTTGTTTGCTGTGGCACTCCAGCTAAGTCGGTATAGCTGGTCATCCTGGACTAGTAAGGTGCCAGGGCTACATTCTGTTACCACCCCATGATCTGTGGTTGAACTCTGGACAGTAGTTATCCGTTGAACCCTCTGTCAGATTCACAGTCCATTCCCAGCATACAGTCCATAGTTGGTTCATTCAAGAACCTGGGGGCACAGTGGCTTTCCCCCAAGCCTTCCAATTGGCAAATTCTTATGACTGGAGTCTCACTCTTTGTTCCAGTAGTTGGGGCTATTATGGATGCACTCAGGGCCGGGTCTCTAGAACCTGAGCTTCATGCTCCGTGTAGCCCCTGAGCTGTTCCAAAGTTAATCCTCTGACTACAGGAATAGCCTCATATTCCTCTGGGTCAAACCACTGCATTATAGCGTTCTTCCTCATTTTTAAAACCCCAGGGGCAGAGTTCTCCCACCAGTCCATTATATTCTCTCCCTGGACACCTTGAACATTTTTAGGGCCCTCTGAGGGCAAGTCCCCAGTAGTTCCAAAGTCCCAATGCGACCCAGCCATAGCAAAATTTATATGGACCCCCTTGGTCTCAGGCACAAAATTGTTCTCCTTGCCTGACTGGCAGGGACCTTTCCAGCTGGGTAGCCAAAGTCCTTCCACAGATGCCTCATCCAGTAAGTCTATAAATTCCACTTCCAGCTGTAACTTCTGCTCGATCAAGGGTAATAGCGCGAAAGCCTCATCAAACCATTGAAGTAGTCCCAGGACGACACAGCGCTTCTCAAGTAAGTTTAGTTGTCGGTGGTAAGTGCCCAGGCCACAGTCCAGATTGCCTACACAATCTCCCACAGTGCCTCCTCCAGCTCCAGGGGAACTGGTCCCAGCCAGGCTGCATACTGCTGCTCCAGGTCCATCTGCTGCCACACCACATCTGACAGCCAGTCAGTTCATAAAAATAATAAACAAACAGAATAATAAACTGACAAAAACATATTTTATGTCTCAACCATCAGAGCCAACTTTTAACTGACTGCTTCTCAACATGAGTTACAGATTACCTCACTACATTCTAAGGGCCTCATTCAAATGCAATGTGGCCAATTGAATAGGGCTCTAAAAAAGCACATAGCATATTTTTTTACAGACATTTTTAGTTAGTGAACTTCTATCCAAAAGCAAACTCTTCACTAACTAAAAACTTCTGTAAAAAAATATGCTATGTACTTATCGAGAGCCCTATTCAATTGGCCAAATCGCATTTGAATGAGGCCCTAAATCAGTTAACTCGTCATGAACCGAATATGCAACATACAGCCTCATTCAATTGCAAGCCTGCAGATTGCGTCCAACACGCTGTATGTCTGCGGGCTTGAGATTTGCTACAATTAAAGTGATTTAATTGAACAAGGGCGCAACTTACTGTCCGAAAGCCGAAACCGTAAACCATGCAGTCGTATGTAGAATTTCAGAGCATGATCCAGATCAATTAAGCAAGGCCGTAACTCCCGATTTAGAAACAGCCAATAGAAAATGAAACCATCAGTAAATCCTGGAGATTGACATGTTCTAGTCCATGTGGGTGGCCAGATATTTACTAACTCATTGATTCCCAAGATTGATATAAAACTAAATGACACATAAAAAAAATATTTTTGATTGCAGATTTACGAGCTTGAGGCTGTTGTGCAATTAATTCTAATGTATTTCATTTCTTTCCCTGTCTTTTGAAATGCAGTGATTGATTTTTCTATTAGAATTTACAGTTCTACGAACCCCCTTGTGAGTCCTATCTGGTACCCGTAGGATTTTCTTTTATATTTGCCATTTACAGGTGAAAATATTTGCGAGCTTGATGAATTTTAGCAATTGTATAGCGATTTGCAATTGAAACTCTTGCAGACGTGAAAGATCAAAGGATTAGTGGGGTGTAAGTTACCGTTGTAACAACCGCATGGTGATTTTCAGCCTGTAACCTGTAGATTATTTGCAGCTCACAAAAAGACGCCAATGGAATAGCAAATTAGTTTACTGGCTCCATTACGGGCTCCCGTAAACAACAATAGCTCAATTGAATCAAGGCCATTGGGTAATCAACGTAACATAAAAATTACATATAAATTTAAATAACTGTAAAACTCCAGTTTTATCATATATTATTTAGTATTGTTAGCTCTACACTCACAGCTATACTATATTATTTAACATTTATTTTTTCTAACATAATTAGATTGTTGGTGCTAGGAAATTGGCCCATCTGCTTATCCTGTAGGTCCAATCATATTTATTGACCTTAATATTTTGGATTCACTATTATTATATTTACTTTGTAAACCCACCCAGCATTGTATATTATACACTTAACTACATATTTTCTACCGGGTTTAGTGTCTTTTTACTTTTGCACATTTGTTTTTCACCCTTTCTATTTTTCTTTAAAACTGTTGATGGCTGTACATTCTCATATTTACATTCTTGTGAGTTGTAGCAAATTGCACTTATCTTTAGCTCCTCCTGATCATTCAAAATTACCTATTATAATAATTTATTATCTTTTACATATGCATATTTACTCTTTATGCAAAAATATTTTTTTTTATGTCATTAATTGCTTAAATAACATTTTCCAATGCTTTTTCTATTTTATTTATATATACTGCATTCTGGGAAGTTGAACTGGGACATGCAAATGTTTCCACAAATGCCTCGCTCTTCAATCCGTAGACATTATCAAACATGGCTTCCTTTAAGCTTATGCATGCTGTATTACACAGCTTTAATGCAAAGCCAAGGTTGGATTAAACACAGGCTGAGTATCCTATCCATGTACAGCTGTTTCAAGCTTACTGGCTATCATCAGCATGGAGTGGGATCCCAGCTTGTGTTGTGGACCTTATGAGTAGGTAGTTCACCACAACAATCATTTATAATATGGTGGGCAAAAGAGCGATAGAAGCCCTCCACCGTACAGTAGTACAGTAAATAAAAAGTACATCTGTGTTCACATTTGAATGTCTAAAGCAAGTTAAAAAAACTGCTTCCAACTCAACTCAGAGTTCCGAGAAAAACAGTTATTACACTGCATTCTGGGAAGTTGAACACCTGATAGACTTACTTACTGACCTATAGGCTTACTTACTGACCTTTCAGGACATTATTCACCATGCTGGTCTATTTCTCACTTAACTCTGGCCAATTCCTTTTGTTTTTCTTTTTTTTCTAAAAATAAATGTCATATCTTTCTTTTTACTGTTTTTAGTTCATACTTGTATCCGTATCGCTTTTTGACTTGATAAAGAGAGGCATTATCTCTTGATAGCTCGTCGCTTTATTATGAATACGTTTGTCCAATAAAAAAGGTATCATTCACTGCAATATTCTAATTATTCAACTGGATTACTGGACATTCATGGCAACCTCACTCGATATATATATATATATATATATATATATATATATATATATATATACACATAGTTAAAGACTTTTAGATCTCCGATGATCTGCAATATGCAAATTAGTTCCAGAGGAAGGCAAACAGAAAAAAAACATTGAAACATTGGCAGTTTTATCAAAAGAGGGGAAAAAAATTCCTTCCTGACCTCAGATACTGGCAATCGGATTCCTCCGTGAATCAATACTGCCTCTCTAATTATCCAGGATAACATTAAACCCCTCCATTCCCCTTTTTGTTGCCCTTCTCTGTACTTTTTAAAGCTCTAAAATGTCCTTTTTATGAATTGGTGCCCAAATTGTACTCCATATTCGAATGAGGGCGTACTAGGGATTTATATAGTAGCAGAATTATATTTTTTTCCCTTGCTTCTATACCCTTCCCAATACATGTTAATATTTTATTTGCCTTTGAAGCTGCTGCTTGGCTTTGAGCACTGTTACCTAGGTGGTTGTCCACAAGTACTCCCAAATCCCTTTCGATATCTGATAAGCCTATATTTGCTCCATTAAGATTATAAATTCCATTGCTATTTTTCCTTCCCAAATGCATAACTTTATATTACATTTATTAGTATTAAATCTTATCTGTCATTTAGTTGCTCATTTTTTTAATTAATGCAAATCCCTTTGGAGGGAAAGTACATGATTATCTGATTTAATTACCCTGCACAACTTAGGGTCATCAGCAAAAAAGTAATTATTACATATGTTAAATGGAGAGGACCTAATAATGAACCCTGAGGAACCCCACTTACCACATTAGTCCAATCAGAGTATGTTCCATTTACCCCAACCCTTTGCTTCCTGTCTTTTAGCCAGCTCTCAATCCATGAGCCGATATTTACTGCAATTCCTGAATCCCTTAGTTTTCAAGAACCTGCTCTCCTTAGTTGAACTGCTGGTCTCCTTCATCCGGTTTATTTCAGGGTCAAGTCACCCATTATTAGAACTTGTCCATGCTTAGCTGCATTTCCAATCTGTAACAATAATTGTATTTCCTCACTTTCAGCTATATTTGAGGGTTTATAGCATACTCCTACTAATATTCTTTTAGAATTTGCTGCTCCGCTATTTAACTCTACCCACAAACATTCAACATTACCACTAGTTCCAACATAAATATCTTCTCTGACTATAGGCTTAAATTCAGGCTTAACATACAGACAAATCCCTCCTACCATTTTACCATTGCCCCTATCTTTCCTAAATAGGTTATAATCATCTAGATTAACCATCAGTCATGAGAGTCACTCCACCATATTTTAGTAATACCTATTAAATAATTCTAACTCTGCCTTTATTCCTGGTATTAGCAAGCATACACCTTATGTTATGAGTCTGTAGTTTTGAAGTCCCTTCTACTATACTTGAGTTACTTAGCAATACCTCCCTCCTCACTATACTAACCCTCTCCCCTTCTCCTCCTCCGTGACTAATTCATTCCTTAACCCCTCGACATTTTCTACCCCATTACTTCCATCTAGCCCCTCCCCTATCTACTGCATTGGTTATTGTATATATAATAATTTGCTAATAGATCCCTGAAATGTTATGCCACATCACTGTCTATGTGCTCAGAAAAATTTCATTTGTAACTTCATAATTTGTAACTTCTCTCAAACAGTGCCCTGGCTACATTCGGTGCCATTATTTGTTGTGTATGCATTTATGTCCAATAAATGATTGTGCATTTTCTTTCCATTTTTATTAAATATTTGTGAGTGTGAAGCTTATGGCCTAATAAAATGTGAAATGGAGAAATATAAAAATGGTTAGCTGAGAGTAATGAGGTGGGGCTGAACACATGAAGTACGATTGAGTGTGAGTAGTAAGGTGTGGCTTAAAACTTGAGGTATGCGTATGACTGATGAGAGGGCCAATCTTTTAATGAATATTAATGAAAAATAATTTAAACAAATAGGGAGAATGCACAACAGATGCATGGGGGGGAGATAGGACAGAGAGGACACAGAGAGAGAGAGAGGGCAGAGGGCACACAGACAGAGAGCATAGAGAGAGGGCAATAGAGAGCATCATATATTTATGATGGGCAAGTTACTAGAGTAACATAATGGTGAATAATGTAAAGGCATCCAGCTCCACCTAAAGATTTAGGCATAGCCTTTAACATAGCGTGTATGGTATGAATTTTAACGCAAATGACTAAGAGCACAATAAGGAATCCAGCTGTGAAAGGGTAGTATTGTTAAACATATTGATACTTTTTTTAGTATTTTGCACAACTTAAAAGTAGTTGTAATTATAGGAAAATGTGCTTTTTGAGACTTTGCAATGTCAGATAGTTAAATTGAATTAAACAGTGGAGGCTTTTTTTGTGAATAATGAAATAGTGATCGCCACTAGCTTTTCATATACATCCTTAACACTCCCGAAGGCGCCATTGGCTATATGATTACTATGATACAAAGCTTGTTGAATATTGCATCATGTCCCATCACAATGACTTAGTCAATTTACCTCATAGTTTTATACTATACAAGTTATAATTAGGGGAAAGTGATATTTTAATTATGTCACTGTCATTAGTACACTTGTTACCTGTTAGGTAGGACACTCTCCTTAAATATGAAACAGCCATTCGTCATTTGCTTTAGGGCCCCCAAAACAATGATTCACGCCCATATCAAAGCACAGCCCCACAAGTAAACTTACAAATGATATGTACAAATATTATTTATTAATCCTAATATTAATAATAATAATAATTATTATTATTATAGTAGTCCCCTGTTTATAGATGATTGTATAATGGTAATCAATATGTATTCATATTTTGGTGCCCAAGATTGTATAGCATTAGCGGCAGTTTGTTGCAACACCAGTTGGAAGTTCTGATGGTAAAGTGAATATATGGAGGATATTTATTTCTTGTATATAGTGGGTGTGATCCTTTCATGGAGTATATTTATATTACAAGGTATCTGTAATCCTCTATTGTTTAGTCTGGGTGTGGTACATATGAAACTATCATGCTCGTATATTGAGGAAATTTATCATATATTATTTTTGGATGTAACTGTAATGACATAATATTGTTGTTAATAGGAGGTATACATACTATTATTTTGTTTTTGTTGGGTGTGGTGCTTATGACTCTTTGGGGGTCACAGAGGATTGCAGCCAAAATTAAACAAACACTTGAATTATAGCACCCATGGAGGAATTTGCAATTTCCCTATATGCACCATAACTGTACTGGTTGTGTTTAACTAATTAACCCTGTGTGGTGTTGAATCTCTTATATATTGGGTGCTTGTGTTTTGAAATCTTCCAGAAATCCAAATAAATTGCTCGTTTGGGGAAACACACTTCTGTATATAGGGCCTCATTCAATTGCGATTTAGCCAATTGAATAGGGGTCTAAATAAGCACATAACATATATTTTTTAAAGAGTATTTTAGTTAGTAAACATCTATCCAAAAGCAAGGTTTTTACTAACTAAAAACTTCTTTTAAAAAAATATGTTATGTGCTTATTTAGACCCCTATTCAATTGGCCAAATTGCAATTGAATGAGGGCCATAGTATACAAGCAAAAATCAACATTGCCCTATCTGAAGACTCAATGAAATTCAGAATTAGATGGCCACTTTCAATCAGTAAAAATGTGTATAAAACCTTTCATTTATTGTGATGACACAAAAAAGTTAAACTTTTGTGAGAAAACTTACAGTGAAAATAGCTTTGTGGCTGAGTGTAATTGACTTGATGGCAAGGCAGCTACAGGGAAGTGGTAGTACATTCTAGTACAGGCTTGTCTAACCTTATCCTTCTGGGTTGCATCCAAACTACATTTTCAGGATGTCCCAGTTTCAGCACAGCTAAAGTGACCCAGTTACAGTTCTCAGTAAGGTATCATTTAAACTATAGGTAATAACAATTATTGTATGGATTGAATGGTATTAAAACATGTATTTTCCAGCAGTACATTTATTGAAGTTTGCTTTCTTGAGCTGTCAGCCAGCCTTCCTGATCCACAGAGAAAAAGAGATTCTAATTTTCTATTAATGAGAGCTCATTGACATTAATTCTGCAAAGCCCCTGGTGCATTTGGGCCCATTGTATTCTGTTCAATTAACTGCACATTCAGCATACCTAGCTAGGGGCCTCATTCAATTGCGATTTGGCCAGTTGAATAGGGCTCTATATAAGCACAGAGCATATTTTTTTTTTACAGAAATGTTTAGTTAGTGAAGACCTTGCTTTTGGATAGAAGTTCACTAACTAAACACTTCTATAAAAAAAAAATATGCTCTGTGCTTATATAGAGCCCTGTTCAATTGGCCAAATCGCAAATTGAATGAGGCCCCCTTTTTAAATAACTTTCAATTAAAAAAGTACTTTATTACCTACAGTTTTAAATTACATCACATTTGGAACATCCTCTGTGTCACAATTACTGAACCACATAAACAGTTATCTTGAAAATGTGGCCTGGACACAGCCCTAAATATTAATGCTGGATAAGCTTGCTATAGTATATTCTGATAAAAAAAATCTACTTTTTAAAATAACAATAAACTGAAAGTTGTAGTGATCTTTACTACTTGAAAGTTAAGTTAAAACTATTGTTTTTCTAACAGTTTACAGCGGCCATATAATTTCATTGGGCCTCATTCTATTATCGGCCGTAAATCGGCCGTAAGGCTGCGATTCCTTGCGGGGGTTCAGTTAACTCGCGATTCTATTATACGGCCCCGCAAGGATCTCCTCTTACGGCCGGCCGCATATCTTGAAACCGGCCGTAAGCTGTGAAATCTAAAAACTCAAAAATAAATTCAAGCCTGCACTGTACAGCTCTGTAAATGCTAGGGATCATATTGGGGGACATGAGGATTAATAGCAACCCCCTCTCAAGCTTGCACATCTGCCCAAATCCGAGTTCAAATTAACTGTTTATTTTCCGGCTGCGGCGTGGGCGTGTCTGAGGTGCTCCAAGCACTCTGGACTTTTTACATGTATATTTTACGTATATTAAAAAATATATATTTTACGGATTTGAGTATAGGGGAATTTTGTGCTATTTTTGCTAACACCGAATATCACTTTATAGACTCCGCAAAGTGCAGGATGGCTTTATTTGAGCTATTTTATGTGCTTAATTAGTGCTAGCGGGACCTGTTTCCTGCAAGTAAGCTGCGGCTCGCTTTTAGCCTTGCAGAGAGGGTTCCCGGAGCAATTGAATTGCAAATAGCAATTTCTTACGGCCGATTTCCTTGCGGCCGTTTTAGATCAAAGGATTTCCTCCGGCGCGAGCGGCCGCAAGAGATAGCAAGGCACCGGCCGCAAGCCTGCCGGAGCCCCCGGCCGGAGGGGAATAGAATAGCAGAATAGCTTGCGGCCGGTCCTTGCGGCCCCGCAACGGCTGCGGCCGATAATAGAATGAGGCCCATAGGGTTTTCAGACAGGGTAATTCCCTTATTTGCCATTACACAATATACTTAATATACCTCTCTCCTTGTCTGCTGCTAAATATATATATTTCTGTGTGTTTACACATTTTACAAAAAAATATTTAAAAATGTCTAGCACTCTTTTTCATGAACAAATCTGTTTTTAAGATCCCTTTTGTTTTTCTGTCTAGGCTACTGAAGTCTAGGCTATGTAAGTCTAGGCTAAGTTCTCCTGCCCTTCCACATTTTATTTTACTTATGTTACTTACTGATATACAATAAATCTTATAAATGGACTATCTCTAAAATGATTTATAATACAAAATTATATGAAACTTAATAAAATGTAAATAGATAATTGAATAGCAATTCACTCATTATACACAGCTGATGGAGGAGTCCCAACCCATAGACATAAAAAAAAAACGTAGTCTTAGTTAAAAGGACGCTCTCATGTTATTGGCAAGAATCTATTGGCAAGAATCTTTCAGTCTTACTGATAGAACAAGATGATGCACAACTAGGTGTCACATAGCACCATCTAGTGAGCATTTGTAGTATTGCAGCTAAATAACAACATAAAAAAAGGAAACAGAATAAACAAACTCTATCTTGCTTGTGTTTAATATATTATACTAGAATATTGCCCTTCAAAAAATGACGGCAATAAAATTGTAAGTGAGCTAATGCTGTTTGGTGTATGGTAATGAAATAAATAATACATTAATAAAGTAATATACTTTACCTGTTTTGAAGTAATATATGCAGGAAGCATTGTGTTGAAGAGCTGGCAATCTGTTTTCATGTTGCTGCAGTATACATTGTGGGCCTCATTCTATTATCGGCTGTAAAATTGCCGCAAGGCTCCGATTCCTTGCGGGGGTTCCATTATCTTGGAATTCAATTATACGGCCCCGCAAGGATCTCCCCTTACGGCCGGCCGTATATCATGCAACCGGCCGTAAGCTCTAAAAACTTTAAACGCAAAAATAAATTCAAGACGGCACTGTACAGCTCTGTAAAAGTTAGCGATCATATTGGGGGACATGAGGATTAATAGCAACCCCCTCTCAAGCTTGCACATCAGCCCAAATCCGAGTTTACATTAACTGTTTATTTTCCGGCTTTTTACATGGATTTTTGACATAAATAAAAAAATAATTTATTTACGGATTTGAGTGTAGGGGAATGTTGTGCTATTTTTGCGAACACCTACAATCTTCTCAGAGTGCTGGATGGCTTTATTTTGGCTTTATAATGTGCTTAATTGGTGCTAGCGGGACCTTTTTCCTGCAAGTAAGCTGCGGCTCGGTTTTAGCCTTGCAGAGAGGGTTCCCGGAGCAATAGAATAGCAACCGGGATTTTTTTGCGGCCGAAACTCTTGCGGCCGTTTTAGATCAAAGGCTTTCCTCCGGCGCGAGCGGCCGCAAGGGATAGCAAGGCGCCGGCCGCAAGCCTGCCGGAATCCCCGGCCGGAGGGGAATAGAATAGCAGAATAGCTTGCGGCCGGTCCTTGCGGCCCCGCATCTCCTACGGCCGATCATAGAATGAGGCCCCGTGTGTTTTCAGTGCTGTTGAGCTGCTGTGTAAGTGTCAGCAATGTGTGTAGTGTAAATAGGCAGCGTGCGCGAGGAAAAGCCGTTAGGGTAGCTGTGGCGCCTAATGTGTGTGGTACGCGGTGGTGGCTGATTTTGCGTCCTTGTATGTGTTTGGTTGTGTTTTGCATCTTTAGGGTCCTGCAGCCTCATTTTCGTTTATTTTGGCGGCCATTTTTTCTCTCGCTTAGGTGATTTTCAGGTGTCTAAACTCTGTAATTTGGACTTAAATGGAGGTTTAACTTCCCTTGCAGAGGTCCTGGGTGCCCCCCCCTTGCTGTGGGTAAGCTTTTTATGTGTTTGTTGTGTGTATATATTGTATTTCTAATGTTTTCAGGTTCGCGCGGGTCAGGCGTTAAAGTCGTATCTTTGCGAGGTCGTAGTGTTTTATTTTCTAAGTCCCGCGTCTCCTATTTGTTTGTCGTAAGTCCATAAATGTTGCGAGGTCCACAGTTGCTGGCAAGGAGTGCCTTCGGCGAGGGCCGCAGGCTCACTACGCGAGCCCTCATCGTTAGCAACAACCCGCATGCTCACAACTATTATATGTGATATTAAAAATAGAGTTATGCCATTTGTTCAGATTCTGTTCAGCTGTCAAGTTATAGTGGACAGTCAATTTTTTAAAAGTTTTTGTTGTTGTTTAGTCTTTCAGTCGTGCCCGACTCTCCGTGACCCCATACATCTGTCAGTCACTGCCGCTCTGAGCTCCATCAAGTTCATGTTCATTGCTTCAGTGACTTCATCTATCCAAATCCACCTCTGCCTCCCCCTTCTTTGAGCGCCTTCAATCTTTCCCAGTCTTTCAGTCAATCTTTCTCAATCTTCTTCTCTAGGGAATCCTGTCTTCTCATGATATGGCCCAAATATTTTAGGATCAGCCTCATGATCAAACGCTCCAGTCTGAATAGTTTGTGTTGATCTCCTGTTGTACTGATTTATTGGATCTTCTTGTAGTCCAAGGGACTCAAAGTAATTTTCGGCAGCACCACAATAAAAAGGCGTCAGTTCTATGGTGCTCAGACTTCTTTATTGTTCGGCTCTGACATCCATATGTTACTACTGGGAATACCATAGATCTAGAAGTTTTACAAACACATTTTCTTAAACAGAGATAAGAACATAAAAGCAGAGAGAGCAGGATTTTTATCAGCATCTTGTTTCACTGGTACAAATAGTGCTGTTAGCTAAGAAAAATAGTGATCCATCTCATTGTTAAAGAATGGTTATATAACCACTTCCAATACATGTCTATTAATACAGATGAGATGAACCTTTGAGACGTCAGTCAGTACATGGCCAAGCTTCAGTCAGGTCAGGTTTCACAGAGATTGCTGATTCCTCAGGTGAAGCCCCAGATATTGAGAAAACCTGATGTGGTGGACATTGTCTTTCTTAGTTTTATTTAAAAATGAGACTATTCATTATTAGAAGTGTAATACCCCACCATTTATTTTCTGTTAAAGGGTCACTACCACATGCTTTTCAACATTTCAAAGATGGCAGCAGCTTGAGCAAAGTGTCTGAATTTTATACATCATACATCATCATTTTGGCTCTCTTCTTTGTCTATCTTGAAACACACTAATTTACTTTTGCTCGGATCCTTGGAGCACTTGCTTTTTTTTTTTACTAGGACTGCATAAGATCACCTTTAAGCGAATAGCAGCAAGGTGAGAGCAGCATCATTCTATTTATTGGAAGGCAAACATATGTACAATATTTGTATAATGTGAGTATGTATATACTGCTTGAAAGTGCTGCAGGGCTGGAATTTTAGAAATGATGTGCTTACAATAAGCCCTATTGTATTAGAAGCAAGTGGCTGCGGGTGTTTTTTTCTCTAAATGTTTAGATATATTCTACTCAAGCCTGCAATTCACCTCCTTAAAGGAATATCTAAGGGCCTCATTCAATTGAGATTTGGCCAATTGAATAGGGCTCTATATAAGCACAGAGCATTTTTTTTACAGAAGTTTTTTGTTAGTGAACATCTATGAAAAAACAAGGTATTCCATAACTAAAAACTTCTGTAAAAAAATATGCTATGTGCTTATATAGAGCCCTATTCAATTGGCCAAATCTCAATTGAATGAGGACCCTAGATTATGAATGCATCTGATCGAAGAGAATCAGTAGTGTATGAAAACATTTTTTTTGCATGAAAACATATCAAAATAAACATTTACAAACTCACCCTGATGTTTGCTAAATTTCTTCAGTTTGCAAGCAGCAACTTTTGTTTGTTAACACCCCTGGATATCTCTGCAAAAATTTGCCTAAAATGCATAATTTGTTTTGGCCAATCACAGGCAGCTAATAAATTGTTGCAATCTGCGATAACAGCTTGTGCAGGAAGGAATCATGGGACGTGTTACATATTTGCATAGTCACATAGTAATTGAGGTTGAAAAAAGACTTTTAGTCCATCAAATTCAACCTTTTCAAGATCTCCTCTGATCTGCAATATGTGGATTAGTTGTTAATTGATCCAGAGGAAGGCAAACAAAAAAAAACCAGTGAAACTTTGCTAATTGTCTTAAAAGGGGAAAAAAATGAATTCCTTCCTGACCTCAGATACTGGCAATCGGATTCCTCCCGGGATCAATACTCACTCTCTAATTATCCAGGATAACCCTGAATGCCCTTTTTAATAAAAAATATATCCAGTCCCTTTTTAAAGTTATCTATCGAACCCGCTGTCACCACCTCCTTTGGTAGAGAATTCCACAGATTAACCACCCTTACTGTAAAGATCCCTTTTCTTTCTTTAAGGTGAAATCTTTTTACTTCTAACCTCAAAGGATGTCCTGTTTTCAGTTGAAAACCTCTTGGCACAAAAAGCTCACTTGACAAAGCTTTATACTGACTTAGATGTATTTATATAGGGTAATCATATCTCCTCTTAGATGCCTTTTTTTCTAGAGAAAATAAGTTTACCTTGGTTAGTCTTTCTTCATAACTTAGCCCCTCCATTCCCCTTATTAGTTTTGTTGCACTTCTCTGTACTTTTTCCATCTCTAAAATGTCCTTTTTATGAAGTGGTGCCCAAAATTGTACTCCATATTACAAATGAGGGTGTACTAAAAATTTGTATAGTGGCAGAATTATATTTGCTTCCCTTGCTTCTATACCTTTCTTAATGCATGCTAATATTTTATTTTCCTTTGAAGCTGCTGCTTGGCTTTGAGCACTGTTACCTAGGTGGTTGTCCACTAGTACTCTCAAATCCCTTTCAATACATGATACCCCTAGATTTGCTCCATTAAGATTATAAATTGCATGGCTATTTTTCCTTCCCAGATGCATAACTTTACAATTATTTGTATTAAATCTCATCTGCCATTTAGATGCCCATTCCTCCAATTTATGTAAATCCTTTTGGAGGGAAAGTACATCATTATCTGATTTAATTACCTTACACAACTTTGTGTCATCAGCAAAAATGGAGACACTACTTTCCAGTGCCACTTCTAAGTCATTAATAAATATGTTAAAAAGGAGAGCCCTGATGAACCCCACTTACCACATTAGTCTAATCAGAGTATGTTCCATTTACAACAACCCTTTGCTTTCTGTCTTTTAGCCAGCTCTCGATCCATGAGCAGATATTTATTACAATTCCTATATCCCTTAGTTTCCACAATAGTCTTCCACGTGGCACTGTATCAAAAGCCTTTGCAAAATCTAAAAAGACTACATCCACTGAGTCGCCTTGATCCAGGTTCCTATTAACCTCCTCATAGAAACAAATTAGGTTTGTTTGACATTACCTATCTCTAATAAATCTGTGTTGATTCCTACTTATAATCTTGTTGAACTAGACATATTATTGTATACTATCCCTTACTAACCCTTCTAAAATATTACCCACTACAGAAGTGAGATGTACAGGTCTATAATTTCCTGGATTTGCTCTTTGCTCTTCTTAAATATAGGTATCACCTCTGCCTTTTTCCAGTCAGCAGGTAGCGAACCAGTGTTGAGTGAATCTTGAAACATTAAATATAATGGTTTGGCTATTAACTAACCCAGTTCCCTCAGTACCCTTGGATGTATTCCATCAGGACCCAGGTCTTTATTAACATTTATTTTTTCCAGCCTCTTTTGGATTTCTTCCTGCGTTAAGCAATTGTTTGCTGAAGGTAATATAGCCCCATTTTGTTGCAGTGTCTCAACCACTGGTACCTCCCTTGTGTATATTGAAGAAAAGAACCTATTTAGCTCATTTGCCTTTTCCTGGTCACTAATTATCAGACGGCCAGTTTCACATTGTAATGTTCCTATAGCTTCCTTCCTGGCCTTCTTTCCGTTAATATATTTAAAAAATATTTACAGGTTAGTCTTACTCTCCTTTGCAACTAACTTTTCATTTTCTATTTTAGCCAGTCTAATAGCCCTTTTGCAAGCATTGTTGACTTCCCTGTACTTACGTCTCTGTACAAAGAAGGCAGTCTCTGTCCCCTCTTGTTTGTATAATATAAATGCCTGTTTTTTTTACTATCTTGATTTTTAAATCATTGTTAAGCGACATTGGATAGGATTTACTCCTTTTACTTTTATTCCAACATGGTATATGGTGATAAGTATGTATATTTAGTAAGGATTTGAAGGTTGCCCATTTAATACAGCTTTCTATATTAAATGAGCCAGACAATTTGCATTTTAATGCATATTTGTTAAAAGCACAGTTATATGTAGGCATATATAACTGTAGGTGAAATTCATTTTATGTCTTCATCCTGGAATAAATTAAAATCCCTATAGTTATTAGGGCCTAGATTAACCAGCGGGCTAATATACTAGAAATATATGGTTTCACCATTTTAGTAAGCTACATTTTGACCAAAGGTCAGAATTATTGTATCCCTCCAATAGGAGTATATATATATATAATTTATTCTTTGTGTTAATAGGATCAATATATTCCACACAATTTCCTTTTTTTATTACCCCTGTTCCCTTTTTGTCATTTTAAATAATTTTATTTGTCACTGTTTTTGTATAATAAAATTTACATTGATCTAGTTCTAATTATTCCCATTTTGTTTGTACTGATGGATTTGGGGTGGTAAACACCCTGGGGAAACCTTAAATTCCTCACAATAAGCTTTGGTTTATTAATCCAGAAGAAGGAAGATAGAAACAAATCTCACTTAGACAATGCCAATTACCTCATAAGGGGAAACAAATCCTTCCTGATCCTCAACCCTAACAATCGGATTAATCCCTGGATCAATACCCCTCCTGTTCTTGTTACCCAGCATGTACTTATATGCTAGTTTTTTATTATAAAATAACCCCCTTTTGAAGATATAAATTGATCTACTGTCACAATTTCCTTTGGTAGGCAGTTCCACCTTCTGACTGCCTTAATGTGAAGAATTTATGGCCTTTTTTTCTTTCTCTTGTTTCAACTGGTCCTTCTTGTCAACTGAAAACCTCTTTGCAAAACATTCACTTAACAAACCCTAGCTCTATAATGCACCTGCTCCACTTTCCGGCCAAATTATCTATAGGGTGATGGGGCTGATGTGGTCGATGGGGCCTTATCACTTCACTACAGAAATATATATATATATATATATATATATATATATATATATATACGTAATAGATAAATAGTACATTTGTGTTCACATTTGAATGTCTAAAGCAAGTTGAAAAACCTGCTTCCAGCTCAGAATTCCGAGAAAAACAGTTATTACACTGCATTCTGGGAAGCTGAGCTGGGACATGCAAATGTGCCCACAAATGCCTCGCTCTTCAATCCATAGCCATTTTCAAACATGGCTTCCTTTAAGCTTAAGCTTGCTGTATTACACAGCTTTAATGCAAAGCCAAGGTTGGTTTAAACACAAGCTGGGAATCCTATCCATGTACAGCTGTTTCATGCTTACTGGCTATCATCAACATGGAGCGGGATCTCAGCTTGTGTTATGGATCTTATGAGTAGGTAGTTAACCACAACAATCATATAATATATGGTGGGCAAAAGAGCGATAGAAGCCCTCCACCGTACAGTAGTACAGTAAATAAATAGTACATCGTGTTCACATTTGAATGTCTAAAACAAGTCAAAAAACCTGCTTCCAACTCAGAATTCCGAGAAAAAAAGATAAATACAGTTCTGAGAAATATTATTAATTTACTACTTAAAATGTTTATAATTATACATTTGTTATTAAAGTTAAGAAAATTTGAAAATGAAACAAGAAAAGAATTACAGTAAAAAGATATATTAATAGTTAAATGTTATTTTATACTATAAAGATTTAATTGTGTATTCTTTTTCTGTTATGATGTATACTGTGAAGTGCACTTTCAACACTGGTATTGTTTATTTGTATTTTCTTTTGTTACAATAAAAATATTTTAAAAAATGTAAAAAAAAAAAAAAAAGGAATGGAGTGATATGGTTCACTTGTTTGCACCCACATCAACCTTAAGTCTCTTATTTTTCTTATTTTTAAGTCATCATTTTTTAACAGCCATTTAGAATGAAGAACAAGCAAAAAGAACTTATCAACTCCTATAGCTCCTGTATATGTGGAACGGCTCCAATAATGCAAAATATACATACGGGTTATCTGTGTGCAAGTGCAAAAAAACAGTTATCTGCATAAAAGACTGAGAGATAAAGAGCGGGACCCTCTGAGGATCGTACAAGAGGTGGACCTCCTGTGATGCAAGACATATACTTCATGATATGAATGTGAATGTGAGTGTTCCTTTTTCATTATTTCTCCTGTTTCTACTCCAATCCAGCTTTTACCTGTACTAGGAGGTGGTGCTTCTCTGCCCCTTCCTTTAATTTTTTTTGGTTTACTTTGAGGGCTCTCTGTGAACTGCGATGTAAGAGGAAGCGGCACACCCCAGCTGTGGATGAGATTTATACTTCTATACCGGACATAAGGAGGACTGTATGTGAAGGTAACACCTTCTTAGAAGGTTGTACTCTGTGCTTATTCTATCTTTGACGGACTGAGTTTATAACTCTGTGTGAATTTTTTTCTTTATTTTCCCATAAGTGGATTTATTCGCTGATTTCCATCTAGCTGTGGGAGTTATTTATTTAAAATATTGGTCTCTGTAGCGCTACAGTCTTATTCCTCTACTTAAGGTGTGGTATATTATTTTTGGTAGAACTAGGAACAAAACCACAACAAAAAATATTTTAAACTTGATAATTTAGTTATGACCTATCCCAATACTCATATATGCTATAAATAAGTTGTAAATTTGCTTTAATAGTTTCCCAAAATGGGAAATTGAAACAATGTGTCCTAAAAGAACCCTCACATAATTATAGACAAACATTCTATCAGATGGAATGCATACAGACATCAGTTGGTATTGTATATACATATTTAAATAATTTCAATACAATGGGAACACTTATTATTGGAATAATACAGGTGCTAATGTCCTCTATCTGTATTATTTTTTCCCATGTGTATTGCAGGCAGAACACATTAACTTCTCAGTATTAGCTGTTTGTGGATACATCTGTCCACAAAGTTATGATCAGCAAGCTATGATGTCTAAAGACACATTTGGCTCTTTTCTAACCTCAAATGCAGGGTCCTGGTATATCAGAAACATACAAGAGACACGGGGCCTAAATACATTTATTAATTTGAGAGAATCAGATAAACTACCTTCTCCGAAATGAAAAACATTCGGAAAAAAGCAGTGCCAGATCTACCTTTTTGGAGCCCCTCAGCGGTAAAGTGGAAAAGCCCCTGTGAGTGAGTGCGCAAGGTATGCACACACCCATTTTTCCCTTTTCTGTCCCGTATATCGCTCTCTTGATGTGTGAGCAAGTCACAGACATTTCCCCATAACAGCCATTTTAACAATATACTGTAGCTACTCATACACACATTGTGCAATTACTTGTTTATTAAATACATTTGATGGTGGGTCATAGTATTTATATTTTTCTTAGCTAAAAAAAGGGCGCCCTTCACAGGGAAGCGCCCCTAGGCGGCTGTCTAGTTGGCCTAATGGGTAATCCGACGATGGATACAAGCAAGTCTCATAACTTTAACATACTGTTTCCATTTTATCCATGTGAGCATGTAGACAGTTTGTAAAACTGCAAAAATCAATCACATATAATGAAAAAGAACAGGATATAATGACAAAGGACCTATTTTATTTTATTGGCCAGTTTCTTTTAAGTTTCTTTTATGTGGAATAACTTTCCAATTGAAGCTATAGGATCAGATATTATAATACTATGTTTTGCAGAATGTTATCCTGAAGGTTAATTTAGAATGACATTTGGCAGTCTAGATGGATCCATGGGGCCTCCTCCCTTGTCTTCAAAATCTATCTTTCTTTGTTTATTATTGTAGAAATATAAATAAACTGACTGAAACTACAAGTTTATTTTTTCCATTCTCACCTTGGGTATTTTTCTTTCTTCCATATATATTATCATTAAAGACAGACAGAATTTGGGCGGGAGAGTCTGTGAATCACAATGAACCTCTCCAGCCAGCCCTAATTGAAACCTTGTCCTCAGCTCCTGTTTTCTCATGACGTCAGATACAACACAAGGTAATTGCTGCTGTGGTTGTGATAATGAACAGCAGGTACTATTTGTCATGTAATAAGATCCAGTAAGAAGCTTGAGTAACAGCTCAGGGCAGCAACAAATCATCTTCCAGTGACTCACCGTGGGACTTATTTATCAGAAGCTTCACCACAGAATGAAATTCAGACATGAAATATAAAGGAAACGTTACAAAAATATTCAAATATAAAAATGTGTGCATACAAATCATAGGCTACAATACAATACAGTTACCCCTTAACAGATAACATGCCTCTTATATTTGTATTTTGTCAACCAAATCTGCAAAGCGTTATTTAAAGTAAATATACATTTTTACTTTTCATTGAATAGTTTGCTAATTCAAGAAAAACAGAGTAGCAATGCAGGATTGAACTCCAAAAAGCCTTTCTATTCCAAATAACCCTAAATGGCTTGGCTCTGCATTTCCTGAAATCCCTAAAATCTACACAGACCCCCATGGCAACTAAACTGTTAACCCGTGCAAGGACACCCTTGCACTTATAAGTTAACCCTTGCCACGAGGGTCCCGATCAGACCGCCCCTGGCACCTACTATTAACCACAATGCTGAGGGGGGCCATCAAGGACCCCCGAGGCACCTAAATTGTTGTGGGGGTTCCCTGGGACCCCAGGGCATTTAAATAATGAAACCCTGCCGCATGTCCTTTAGTCGTTAAATAATTAACCTTTGACGCAGGTCCTTAAAGGACCGTTGGCATATACATTATTAACTCCTATACCATGGGGATCTATATAGCTGGTGGTCTACATGGTTACCTAATTAACACATAAAAACCATGGGGTCTATACAGACCCCCATGGTTAAATACATTAACACATTAAGTGCCATGGGAGTCCACCAAGACCCCCATGACACTCTTAAAACACTACATTACTCTAATAAAATTACCCCCCAATAAACTAATAAATAAAAATAAATCTAAATTAATAAACTAAATAAACCTCAGTTAATTACAAAAATAAAAACGTTAAAATAAAATAAAAAATAAAGCAAAATAAAAAAATCCTAAATAACATAAAATAAAAAAAATGCTCAGATTGAGGGATCAAAAATCAGAGCAGTCTGATTGGTCCAAATTTTTGAAATTGATAGTGAGCAGGGTAACAACTGGAGCAAGCGCGGCAACTGCCATTTGAATAAAAAAAAAATAATCGAGTGGTTCAACCAAGACTGAAGAGGACCAGAACCTCTTCAATCAAGTTGGATAGCCTGCCTAGTCCAGGACAGAAGATTGAGGACCAGGGTGTTGATTATCATCTCTGTATGATCATAAGGTAAATATTATTAATTATTTTATTTTACAAATTTTATTTATTTTCAATTTTTTTTTCCTCATTCAGTTTTAAGTCTAGGCTTAATTTCCTAAATATCTTTGGGTAGTTCATCTTATATAGGTCTGTAACTTTATTTGTAATGTTAACTCCCATGTATCTTATATGAGATTTGGGCCAAGACAGCTTGTAATCCCCGCAGATTGTCTCAATATCCTGTTGGTTCATCTGGATACTCAGTGCCTCTGACCTCTCTACATTTATTTTTAGGCCTGCAAATTCCCCAAAATCATTCATAACTTGAAATAGCTCTGTAACAGAGACAGCCAGCACTGTTAAGGAGCACAAAAAATCACCTGCGAATAAGCAGCATTTGAGGTGATGTGCACCTATCCTCACACCCTTAATCTTAGAGTTGCCCCTGATCGATTGCAGCAAAAGCTCTATTGCTAGAGCAAACAAAAGGGGAGAGAGCGGACAACCCTGTCTGGTGCTCCTTTGTATGTCTATAAATACTCTAGAGTTGTTTCTTAGCTTTCTGGCTAGAAGTGTATCTAATTTATTAGCTTTTGTATAAAAGTGATGTTGGGTCCACCTCATCGATTTTTCTGTGAGGTCAGATAAAGCCAGATCAAGTTCTAATCTTAATTTATCTATTTTGTCATGCATGTTGTAAGATATAGATTGTGTAGATGGCCTTTGTGGATTTCTGTAGATTTTTTCCTCTCTAGATCATTTAGCGTGTTTTGCAAGGACATCACCCTATGTCTCCGCTTCCTCTTGTGATTTGAGCCCAATTTAATACACAACCCTCTAATATATGTCTTATGAGCTACCCAAGTCCAATCTTCCTTTGAGTCCAAAGTTCTATTGCTTGAGAAAACAAATTCTATGTCTTGAGCTATCTGCTCCCCTACCTCGGATATAGACAAGAGCATCTCATTTAAACACCATGGGGGGGGGGGAGGGGAAGTCTATTCTGAGGACCAAGGTCTAGAGACACACTGACTACCAAATGGTCTGACCAGGACGATGGATGAATTTCAACCTTAGAGATATTATCCATAAAGGTGGAGTCAATTAAAAAGTAATTGATCTGGGAGTAGGTCTTGTGTACTGGGGTGTATTCCCTATCCGCTGTGTAGGAGCCTCCAGGCATCCACCAGGTGCAATTCCTTCAAGAGCAAATTAATGTTTAATTTGGTAGAGAACCGACTGTTCCTGAGCTGCCCTGACCTATCCAGGCTGGGATTTAACACCAAGTTCAAGTCACCTCCCAAGATTATGTGCCCAAGGTTTTGGGATTTAATATATTTAAGCAATGAAAGGTTTTGTGGGTCCTTATGGTAGGAGCATATAATCAGAGATAATTTATATCCCAAGAGACACAGAGTGAAAATTATATAATTGCCTTTTTTGATCTATTTTTCTATGTTCTATTATGAAAGGGAAGTCTTTATGAAGTAGAATTGCAGCTCCTGCTCGCTTTGTGGATTGACTAGTTGCAAGATATACAGGATAGTGTTTATGAAGATATTTTGGTATCTTGTGATGCACAAAATGTGTATCTTGCATAAATATTACTGTGGGCTGCAACTGTTTATATGAAATAAAAGCCTTATGCCTTTTAAATTGTGTATTAAATCCCCTTATGGGTAATGTGATCGTTTGCTCCTTGGAAGTGATGACAAGCAAGTGGAGTGTGAGTTCTTGTGAGAAGTGAAGGAGTTAACACTTCTGAAAGAACTCCTAATTGGAGCAACTCCCCTTTAAAAGACTGGAAAGCAGGCATGGAAAGGTGGGGAGGGGCTGACTAGGCCCTAGGCAGCTGTGCTGCTGAGAGAAGCAAGCACAGAGTGGAAGGTGATCTGGTGTGGAAATACAGTGAAGTTGTGAACTACCCTGTAAGGATCGCCAAGTGACTGTTACTGGGAGAACGGGGAATACAGCAAAGTCGTGTGAGCTGGAAGATTGACTTCAGACTCAGGAGGTGAAGTCACAAGGAAGCCACGTAAGTGAAGGGGATTAGTGAGGAATCCCAGGCAGAGTTTGCCTTAAAGGCCTAGGCACGGTTGTTGCTGAAGCATTATGCCCCAGGGAAGAAGTGAAGATAAAGAGTAGTTAATACAAGTGAGTTTGTGTATGCAAGGGTCCCTGGGGTGAAGCATACGGGAGAGACGGGCGGGCCCTATGCTTCACCCGCAACCGTGTCCCAGAGAGGAGCGCTGTGTCCCAGAGAGGAGCGCTGTGTCCCAGAGAGGAGCGCTGTGTCCGAGAGAGGGGCGCTGTGTCCGAGAGAGGGGCGCTGTGTCCGAGAGAGGAGCGCTGTGTCCGAGAGAGGAGCGCTGTGTCCCCGAGAGGAGCGCTGTGTCCCACAGAGCGAGGAGCTAGAGAGGAGCTGTGTCCCACAGAGCGAGGAGCCCGAGAGGAGAGCTGTGTCCCACAGAGCGAGAGAGGAGCTGTGTCCCACAGAGCGAGAGGAGCTGTGTCCCAGAGAGCGGAGCTGTGACCCAGAGTGGAGCGGTGTCCCAGAGGTTGCTGAAGAGGGCGACCTAATCAGGCTGGGACCCTCACCTGTAAAGAGACTGTTTATTTCCTGGCCACAAGGTGGCACTACCCCAGTTAAAGGACTGTTTTCAAGCTGACCACCAGGTGGCAGACTACCCAAGTTAAAGGACTGTCTACAACCTGGCCACAAGGTGGCATTCTCCCACCTCGCGGAGAAATAATTGTTTTTTTTTTTTAAGCCGAGCTACGGCTACCGCTGTTTTTCTTTCTTCAAATAAACCTATTTGCTGCACTTTCATGCCGGTATCAGCCCTTCATTCAAGAAACCACCGCTATATGCGGCCATCCTGATCACAGTAATAAAAGTGAAATTTTGATCAGTCATTGTATCTATAAAAATACTCTACTGTTTGCTCTATGACTTACCCAGGATTAGCTGACGCTGAAGGGGAGAGGACCCGGGACCCCAGCAATCAGGTCTGTCTTTCTGGCGTGTTAGAGTCGCTGCTGGCATATAAAGGGAAAAGGGAGGGAGTAACGTAAAACAAATAACAATTGTAGGAACATACATCTGAATATCTCCTCCATGGAACCCCTTTGGTCCATCTTAAACCCTCCTTAGAAGGAGTACAAAGATCTATCAGCCCTTACTAATCTAGTAGTAAGAGTAACACAATTTGATTTTCAACGCTGAACATTTCTGGCTATCTACCTTATCTAGGTGAGCCGATGTAATTATTAATTAAGAAATTGGATACAAGTTTAATAAACAACTCTATCTTAACCCTCTAAATTTGTATTCCTGTGCTGGACCTTCATTTCCATGAACATGAACGGAAGTCCATCCATTCCAGATTGCTAGTGTATAATGACCCCTGAGGTCCCAGGAATAAAAATGTACTAGTATTGAGTGCTTGCCCTTAGATTCCTTGTGAGGTAGAAGGGCTGGGTTATATTGAATTTGAGATGTCTTCTCCACCTGCTTGCTTTTGTGGGCAACGTTTGCCCCTGGTAACTTCTGTTCATTGTTTGGACAACTGTGAGCAGGGGTGTGGTTCTTGATATCCTTGTAATTCCCCCTCTTTGATTAAATTCAAGCGAATGAGTAATAGTCAGCATTCCTCAAAGTTGTGTACAGTATGCAAGCTGGTACCCATTTGAAATGTGAGGCTGAACGGGAACCCCTATCTGTACCTAATATTATTCCTGTTTAGGATCAATAGTGCCCGGCTCATCTGTCTGCATTTGAGTAACGTTGCGGGGGCAAGATCTGCATAGACCTGAATTTTCGCACCATCTGGGCCTATGATGGCTGGCATTTTCCTGGCTGCTTGCAACACCGGGTCTTTTGTTCTCTGTCGTAGGAAACTGGCAATAGCATCTTTTGGTTGTCCTACCGCCATCTGCTCCCCCATTGCCCTGTGCGCTCTATCTCCCAAGACTCAGGCGTGCCTACCACCGCTTTTAGATAAGGGATCAGATCCATACTTGCGGTCGGAACCCCCCTCAGCCTTATGTTGTGCCTTCTGGACCTATTTTCAAAGTCCTCTAGTTTGGACTCCAGGCTGAGACTCTGACTAGAATTTGATGCAATGTCAGCGCTATGCTGTGTTTGAGTTTCCACTAGTTGATCTGCTTTAGACTCCAAGTTACGTGTGCGCTGTCCCAAGTCTTTCAAACCCTGTTTCAACTAATTGACAACAAAGGGATAATTGAGTTTGTAAAAGCTGATCAAACTTGGCTACGGAAAAATCAGACACATTAACGTTAGGGTACGGATGTCCATCTCCTTCTAGATCTGATCCTTCTGATAAGGCTGTCACTGATTTATGTGATGGTGATTGATTAGGGTGTTGTGTTTTGAGATACTCTGATATACTTTCAGAAGGCAGATTCTTCTTTGTTTTGCCCATTTTTGCCCTCACAGCTTAAAAATTCTGCACAGATTTCCTGATAACTTCGGGTGGGCTCACTCACAAACTGTATCCAAACTCGCTGTATTAGTGCAATTACTAGGGGTTTATTTAGTGCATCTCCTAATTATGTATAAGAGGGTTATGATGTATGGATATTTACAACCTATACATGGGTATTTGTAGCTCAACTATTGGTAGACAGCCCCCTGTGGGGGTTAAATTTACATTCTTCTGCAGAGCCTTTGGCCTCCAAATTTAATTGTTGCAGGTACGGCAAGCCTTTTGCCATATGAGAGGCTAAAGTTTGCCAAGTCTCCCAAAGGTGCCAGTATTGTGTAGCTCAAAAAATGTACGCTATCACTTAGCTTGTAACCAATTCTTTCAGTCTCTTATAAAAGTCTGTGTGTTTTTTCAGACTTTTGCTCTTCTCTGTTATAATTTATTACATTGAATTATCTTTGTCCCAAAGCACATATACAGCCTCAGCTATTTTATCACTGGTGGTTTCCCTGTGTTCTGGCTGCATGCATGTAATCAGAGTCTTACAAGATGGCTCCTGCCACTAGGCTTTGGCGGAAAAGGTCACCCACCTTCTGCTGGGCTTTCACCCTGGCCTTATTTTCCCTAGCTATGAGGATCCAGTCTAGCCAGTGACTGTCCCCTTTTGGTGTTTGTGCCAGTCTCTTCAACTTTCATAGCCCCCACCAGCCTCTCTGGTTGCTTAAGACTGCACTGTGCCTGCACTCCCTGATTTTGGTGGGGCTGTGGTCACTGCTCACTGCTCATGTGGGACTTGAGTATCAGGCGGACCCTCTCCCCAGATCCTGCTCACTTCTGCGTAGGGGGAGATGCCTTGCACCGACGTCACAGGAGGCCTGATATTGTAGGCCTCAAGTGCGTGGATCAGTATTTCGGTGCAAACGTGGTGATTAAGGTGTCTTTAGATGCCTTGTCACGTTGCGATACCCCCAATTTTAGGTAAATAATGCTATTTATATGTATTGTAGCTGTGGAGCTGCAGTTCCACAAGTCTATCAGCTGCTATCAGGACACGCCCCCCCCCCCATTTATTTGTAATTTTAATTAAAAAAAATATTTTATTTGTATTTCTTTTTATATTTTTAATTGTAATATTTTTATTTTTGTAATTTAGGTTTTTTATTTTTGTAATTAATGTTTTTAATTTTTTTTTGTAATTTATTGGGATTTATTTAGATTTATTCATTTAGATTTATTTTTATTTATTTATGGGTTTAAAGTGCCAGGCTTGGCTCTGCCTTTACCACACAACTTCTCTGTGTGCATGTAGAATGTATCAGTTCATTATACTGGCTCTACCTCTCACTTTCTGCCTACCATCAGACGATCCTCCTATTTCAGGTCCTGAAAGGAGCAGTATCAGCTCACTGGCTCCCCTCAAAAACACTGCATATTCCAGCTCTTCTTATTTATGGGTTCACTGAATGGCCAACTAAGACTCCAACTTCTCTGAACTGGTTAATAAGTAATAACTGGTTCATAACAGAACGCCAAAGCATCAAGAAATATTCAGACTAACTATAAAATATTATTATTTTGGTACAGACGTGCAATAATCATATTTATAGTTGTCAGCATTACGGGTTGTTGCTAACGTTGCGGGTTCGCACAGCGAGGGCCGCAGTTGCTGGAAAGGAGCATCAAAGGTGCACTTTGCGCTGGTGGAGATGAGCGCCATAGGCAATCATCCCTACGACCCCGTACGACTTAGGAAGTGAGCGCCAAAGGCACTCACTGCGCTGGTGGAGATGAGCGCCATAGGCTTGCGGGACTTGCGGGACTACAGATCAACAGAAATCACAATTACACCATTCGAAATGCGAGACCCGTAGCACTTTGAAAAAATCAAGTGGAAAAATTGCGTCCCGTAACACTTTGAAAAAAGAAAGCGGAACTTAGAAAAAAATATATGATCCGGGGCACTTAGAAAAAAAAATACAAGGTTAATGGCCGAACCGCGCACAATACAAAAATAACAAAAACACAAAGAAAAGAAAAAAATAATCAAAACATCACACATACCATGGGAGGACAGCCAGGACATCTGGGATTTAGGTTGCACAACAATTTAAACACAATTTACCCAGTTTTGGCACTCAAAAATCGCCAAAGCGACAAGAAAAATGGCGGCAGAAAAAAACAAGGATGAGGCTACACGACCCCTAAACACGCAAAACTCTGCCAGGCACATAAGAATGGAAAGCGGGACTAAGAAAAAAACAAATACGAGCCGCGGGACATAGAAAACAAAAATACAAGGTCAAAAAAATACAAAGTTAACAGCCGAACCGCGCACATCCAAAACAACACAAATAAAATAAAAAATAAAAAAATCACACACAGCCAGGACGTCTGGGAGAGAGGTTGCACGACAATTTAAACACAATTTGCCGAGTTTCGGCACTCGAAAATCGCCTAAGCAACAAAAAAAATGGCGGACGAATAAAACGAAAATGAGGCTACACAACCCCTAACCACGAAAAACACAGCCAGGCACATAAGACTTTTACCAGGAACGTACAAGGTACAAAATGCACTTACACCTCAGGTCAGCAACAGTCCAAATGTACATTGTATGCTGCAGGAAAATCTAAAGAGATTCCTCTTCAGGATATTGATTGTTGGATATATTAATTACAAATAGGAAAAGTATATTAATTTATTATTTCATTAATTAATTAGTATTAAAAAATATATTTATATAAAAAATAAAAAGAGCAGGGGAGAGGCTCGCAATGAGCGTCAAAGGCGCTCAGCGCGGGGCTCACATTGAGCACAGAGGTCGCTAAGAGGAGCAAAAGTACACAAGGGGAGAGGCCCGTATTCACCCCCTTGGCATTTTTCGTGTTTTGTTGCCTCACAACCTGGAATTAACATGGATTGTTTGAGGATTTGCATCATTTAATTTACAGAACATGCCCACAACCTTGAAGATGTTTTTTCTTATTTTTTATTGTGAAGCAAACAACAAATAGGACAAAATAACAGAAAAAGTCAATGTGCATAACTATTCACCCCCTAAAGTCAATACTTTGTAGAGCCACCTTTTGCGGCAATCACAGCTCCAAGTCGGTTTGGATAAGTCTCTATGAGCTTGCCACATCTTACCACTTGGATTGTTGCCCATTCCTCCTTGGTTGGCAGTAGCCAAATTGGCATTTGCCTGGGCATTTATTGCAGCCCCTGAACGGGTGTTTTGAGTGGCAGTCAATCCATCCCCTCTTTCTTGATTGTCTGTTGTTTTTTGTTCATTTGTTGACCCCTGGTCAAAAATGCATGGGTCAAGGCTGTCCCTGACACCCCTGCCAAGCAGCTGTGAGCCAGGACAAAATTGATGGGCTGGAGGGGAGGATTTTTGTGTGGGTCGCAGGAAGGGAAACCTAATTTGGCAGACAAAGTGCCATTTTGCCCTAGCTGTTGCCCTCATGGGTTCTCCCTCCCTCTCTTTCTGCTCTGTTCAGTAAATTGCTCTTTGTCACATGGAAAACAGCCCCTAATTATATTTAAAATGTTTCAGATAAGATTTTTATTCTAAATCAGACACATACTTCAGAATGGGAACATGTAAGTCTGCCCTAGTGTCACTGAAAGTAAGAGCAAGGGAATTGAGGGCCCTCTAGTGGGAAAAAAAAATATGGCACAATCATAATGTCACTTTATTTGGATTTGTGAGAATTAATTAAACCAAACATTTTGGTAGATAGAACGGGCAGAGTACATGAACCTTTAGGTTCTTATTTGCCATCAAATCTGTGTTTCTATATCTGTACATGTAGATCCAATCCAGTAATGTTATCCCCATAATCATTGTCTCTCGTTCTCAGGGTCAAATTTGTAGCTAAGGAAAATAGGTAAAATATAACTCTGTTCTAGTGCTATGTAAATAATTATCAATCCAGGATAACAGAGTGTCCGGAGGCTGTATGTAGCAAGGCGAGATTACGTTTTAGCCCTGTTGTGAAATCAGTGACATTAATTAGACACAAAGGAACCATAACTCCCAGAGTGCCTTTGTAATTCATGGTGTCACTCTTAGCACATTGATTCAACTCTTACATAGTTACATAGTAATTGTTACATTGGAATTGAGGTTGAAAAAATACTTTTAGCCCATCAAGTTCAACCTTTTAAGATCTCCTCTGATCTGCAAAATGTGGATTATTTGTTAATTGATCCAGAGGAAGGGTCTAAAAATTGATTCTTGTAAAATATTTACACACGTGCGTGCATGCGTGTTAATAATCAGATAAACTCCTACACCTACGCAGCAATAGTACTTTACACACACACACTACTCCATAGATAGTTTTTTTCTCTACTCAATTTTTTGTGATGAGCTTTATTTTTAAGTACTAGTTGTTTACCCATGATTATATAATATTACATGTATCTCTTCCCCCCCTCCCCAGTGTCTCTTTCCCGCCCTCTCTGTCCCTTGTGACACTTTCTTCACCTCTCCCTCCCCTGCGTGTCTTAAACCCCTCTCACTCCTCTTTGTCTCTTCCCCCCTCTCCCTTCCCTGTGTCTCTTTCCCCCCTACTCCCTCCTGTGTCTCTATCCCCCCTACTCCCTCCCCTGTGTCTCTTTCCCCCCTCTGTCTCTTTCGCCTTCCCTCTTCTGTTCCTTGCGCGGTGCGCATGTAAACAAATAGTTTGCAAAGTGCACATGCGATCCCCTGGAGTGGCTTCACAAACTAGATTAGTGATTATCTTTATAAATTATTCACAACAATGTTTTGCCCAGTCTTCCAATAATAATATATTTACAACATACTAATTATTTCTTCACCTAATTTCTGTCATGGAAAGCAACATAACAGTTGTCAGCATTCTGGTAATGGCTATCATTCATGCAGGGGTGTATTATTGTGCCCTAGGCCTAACCACTTGTGTGCACCCCCACAACCCAGTTAATACTCCTACTTTCCTCTTGCAGCACACTTATAAACAAAGTCATAAGTGTAGGTATGCTTATGTATGTATGCATTATGTCAGATAGAGAAAATGGTCTCAGCATATAGATATTTCTATGCATATTACTTGGCAACTTCAGGCAGCCTGCTGCCATAGGCCTGGGCCTGATGAGCCTAGGCAGAAACACACCCATGCATACATGTATTTTTCCTCCAACAGCACAGAGAGGGCTCGGTTCTAACAGAAAAGACAATATTAGGTGTTGCAGCCATTGACTGGTATTGATTTGTGTGCTACAGTTAAATGATTCTGTTTATGTAGCCAATCAAATAAACGCACAATAACATGAAGAAAAATAAAGAATACACATTTATGCTTGTTGCATTATATTTATTGGACCCAAAATATGGTTTAAATAAGATAAAGTAAACATTAAAGAACATTAAAAAAAATCTGTTGTATTTACAAATTATTATTTCGTTTTTTTGCATTGAAAATATTCAACTTATTTGTAGTCTTCCTCTTCATGGTAATTATGTTTCAAATATCACCGGCATCCCCTTAGTGGAAAATTCTTCTTTTTTTTTTTTTTATTTAGTAAATAACACCAGTGTTTACCCATAAGTGGTTAGTGGTGCGAGGCTGTAGAGGGAGATGTATTAGCGCTAGAAAGAGATTGAAAGCTCTTCATTTTACTACATATAAACTCTCAGTTAGGGCATTAGATGAAGTACTGGAGACCACAATCCCAGGATATAAATAGGTTAGACACAGACAAATGTATTGCTATTAAATATATAATCTTATCTGTAAATACATAATGACTGCAACATCTGAAGCTTGGAGGAAAGAATAGGTGAAAATGATATGGAATCACCCAATGAATATGAATATATAAGTATAGGAGAAAACAATATATGTCAAGGAAAAGTCAAAAGCTCTGAAGTTAGAAGAGTAGAAGCACTTTTTAACAAAAAAAGAAGTGGTGGGAACATCCACACAAAAGTGGTAGCTGTGGTCATAATAAAGGAAATTAAATATGATAATATGACTTTTGTGGCTTGTAAGATCTGCAATATGTACCATTACAGTACAATATTCCATATATTATATTCAGCTCATTATACAATCAAGCACACATCTCATATTATTAACATGCTGATCATATAATGCTAAACCAGCTTTTATTTGGTTGGAAAAACCAAGGGCTCTGATATCATTACACCATCACAATGGCCATCTGACACTATTAATTTACTTACTACTAGCAATATCATTATTATATTGATTATTTAATATTCGAACAAGAAGAAAAAAAACAAAACTGTAATTATATATAGTAATGGACACAATATTCCAGTAATATGCCTTAAATAGGTTACTTTTATTGTTTATAACCAACTTAAAATTGATCTATCATGACTTAGTTGTTTATGTAAATGGACAGAGCAGAAACATTTTTACCTATGGTTTGTGGTAAAGCTATATTGTAAGTTGCTTTTGTGATTTAAAAATTAAATGCACTGTACCCATCCGGTCTGTAGCCCTCCATCTTAGTGCCATCCTGGGCATAATATTTAAATTAGGTAATAATATTTAAACTAGGAACAGTTATCTGTTTTTCATTAGTCTGACAGAAACAAACACAACTCAAATACACTTCTATTATTTTCCTTCATCTTACTGTAATATGTTACCTGTCGAAGCAGTCACGAGGTAGTGTAACTTGCTCGATCACACTCTAATGTCTTGAGGTAGCAGTTAAGTATAGTCCTTAATAGTGTAATGCTGAGCCCTATTGGTTATGTGATCATGTTTATGAAGGAGAAATTAGATTATGGGGCAGAACCTTTGTGTTCATTTAGAAGGAATTCCTATGCTAATTGAACAAAGATGGCGGATCCGTCTACACGTACATTACACATAATTTAAAATGCCTAAATTATGCTTTTTAACTAATATATAAATAATGCATTACACATAATGATGTATCTCAAACTTGACAGGACATTTTAAATTGACTCTGTAGTTATCAGGTATATGTTTAATTTTCATTGTGAGACAACCATGAGGTATATTTTGGGTTTTTGGGCTTTGTGCTTATACTGCTCATACAGGTTAGGTACACAAATGCAGTCCAATTAAACCTGTAGCCCGTAAAGGAGCCCGCTAGACTTCCTGCTATTAAATTGGCCCCGTACAGGTACCTGTAAACAATCTGCGGGTTACATGCAGAAAAACTCTACGGACTGTCGAAATCGGAACTCCATTGCCGCAAAGTCTTTGATCTGTCAAGCCGGTAAATGTTACGTTCGCAAATCACTATGCTATGAATCCAATGGTGTTCAAACCCGTAACCCACAAATGGAGCCAAAAAGCCTATGGCTACTAGAGAGGACCCGCAAGGGGATTAAAGTCCTATCCGTAGCACTGTAAATGCAAATATCAACACACTACTGTACTGATATTAGGTATTAAAATTAATAGCACAACATTCTCAAGCTTGCAAATCTGCAATATAAAATGTTTAATTTCTGTGTTATATCGATCCCGGCAATCAGTGTGTTAATACATATAATGGAACTCGCATGGACTAGAATATAATATTTACTGTTTTATTAATATTGCATTATTTCTGGAATGCGGGTCTGATCTCTTTTACTATTGGCTCCGTCCAAACCCGTAACTACGAGTTTGACTAATTGATCATGTTCACAGCCGCACATACAACGTGCGCAAGAATGGTATACAGGTGTTGAATGTCGGCCACGTCTGTTGCGGGCTTGGCTAATTTAATAGCTCTGTAACTCTGCCCAATTTCAAGCCCGCAGGCTTTGCGGGTGTACAGGTGCCTCTACAGGCCTGGAATTTAATATGGCCCTAAGTTTCTCATTAATCCCTCACATTTTACATCTAATTACTGTTTAAAGACATCATCAATGGGAATAGATAACTAAACAGGCAAAAATGTGTGTAAATCACTTAGCTAACTTTCCTATTTTAAATGTTCATTGCGGAGTGAGACAAAATCTTGGTTGTAGCATTTTCTCTATAGTGGCATCCAGCTACATTATGAAAAGAAAATAAGTACAGGATTCAAATGGAAAAGTAATTTTCAATGTCAGATAAGAAGTATGAAAAACAAAGAAAGAGTATAACCAAAGATTATAACAGAATAAGCAAATATTGATAGAGCAACATTTCCAGTGGATTATTCCTGTTGGTTTTGGGTTAACCCATTTACTACTACTAAACATGGTCTCCCTGGTACAACCTATTAAAACTGCTCCATGTTTTGTGTTAAACCCTTGTAATTAAATGAAAATGTGGATGCTGTTTTCTCTTTCTTATTGTAGTAAATAAATGAAAGCTTTAATGCTAAATGGAATATGTGGCAAACCAATGTTTTATCTTCTGCGTTCATAAAATAATGATAAAGGAACCCCTTAAATGTAGCTTATGGTTCATGGCATCCACATTTCAGTTCCAAAGTCAAAATAGATAATATATAATAACTTACAGTATAGAAAAAATATTAGTTTAAAGAATAGCAAAGTATCCAAAAATATATTAGTCTGACGGTTATCACTCCGCAAGGTCAGAATCAAACATCACGCCTGTCAATAAAAACATACTAATTTCTTAGCGTGCACTATGGTCCAAATTGTCTAATATATTTAAATGATATCTATACAGATGTGCAAACACTGCAATCCAAGGATGAAATGTCAGTTTATGCTATGTACACATATGAGAAGGTTTCACAGCATCTTCAGTATGGTAGTAGTATTCATCATCCGGCAGGGATGACTTGTAGGGAGTCTCTGTTACATGTTAAAGCTATATGTAGATATAGTATAAAAAAAAAAACAAGATTAGCAAATGGCAGCGTTTTATTTTTGCAGAGTATGATATTTTTTCAAACATAGGATATTTCATTTAGTGAGTACCCCATAATAACATATACTATCAATTAATATTGATATTATACTTTTGAGTATTTTAAAATACACTGTGTAATTTATATAATATTACATTATTATTTAAAAAAAATAAGATAATTGATTACACTATAACTTATAAAAATATAAATAGGTCAAATCTTATCTATTGTAATCCTTTACACAAAGCTTGACAAACTCCAATCCTTCCGTACCAGAATAAGGCCAGGATATTGTGATTTTCCTGTGCGAGGAGAGGTAAGTAAATCAGAAGGACTGACCCACCGATACTCATGTAAGATATCATGGAAATCTAGACCTGAGTTGGACAACCCTACAATAGACTAGTGATTGGCTCTCCTGAACTGGACTTGCCTAGCCTAACACATCGAAGATTTCAGACTTTCTCTGATGGGAACTGGTGAGTAGCACAGAATCACTGAGACAATGATTGCCTCATTTGTACACACTTGAGAAATCCTGGTCTGTGCATACCTATAATTTCACCCTATTATTCGGTCTATCTATTGTCATGTACTTATAATAAAGATGGAGTTTATACTTAAACTTCACTCAGAGACTACAAAATGAATTAGTGTTGATAAGTACATTTTGATATCAGGCTCTCAATCCAGCAATGTAGAAATCAACAAAATTAATTAAAGCATCTGTTCTAGTTCATGTGGGTTCCATGATATGTATTAACCCCTTAAGTCCCAGGATCCATTTTACACACACACAAAAAATGGCATATTTGTGGGTTTGAAACTGTTCTACAATTAATTCTAAATGTATTTCTATGCTTTCCCATATTTTTAAAGTACAGTATTGTGTGTTTAATAGCTGTTAAGGCTCTAATAATTGATTGAAAAAGGCCTTGCAAGTTCTATTTAGTACTCATAATATTTTTGACAGAAATGTAATACTTTTGTCATTTGCGAGTTAGAGCTTAATTTGTGTAACCTTAATTGGTTAGCACTCGTAAATCTTGAGCTGCGCTAAAACCAATGTAGTTCTAAGGCTAAATTTGTGTCTTTGGCTGGCTCGTAGTGAATGGGGGCAGGTAACTCGTAATCGGAATGTGAGTAGCTAATAGAATCTGGGGCAATATTCAGAGTACTTTCAAGTGTATTTTTATGAATTGGGCAATAGAATAGGGTCCTACATTTCTATGAAGAATACATATTTAAACTAGTATGTTTAGTAACCGAATAAACAAATATGAATGTTTCTTCTTTCTTTGGCATAAATACGAATCCCCATGATTTCCAATTCAACATTACAAAAAAGAGACTGAGCAGTATTGTATTACCTTTTGGCTGCTGCACATTGTTGGTAGTTATGATGCACTGTTAGTTTCAGTAGTTGTAGAGAAGAATTCCACTTCTGTGCGGTTCAGATCCTGAAGTATCTCCTCAATGCAGCTATTAAGATCCAAGCTTCCCTCCGCCTGGTTTTCAGGGGTTTGGTCACTAATGCCATTGTGAATGGAGGCTTCCAATATTGACTCCTTAAATGCAGAGCTCTGAGTGGTTGAAGTTCCATTAGTCAGCCCACTCACAACCTCTGTGGTATCATGGAAGGAGCATGGGTCTTCAAACATGGATATTTGCTCTTCCCTCTCACAGAGTATTACAGTTACCTCCGAGTCTGAGGTGTTTGAGCTGCAAGAAGACATGGGTTCCTCTCCTATCACTTCACCTACCCCTGAACCAGAGTCAGACAGAGGCCTTTCTAATTCATCTTCTGTATCAGAGTCTGGGGCAGTATGACGCCGAATGCGTGAAACAGCTTCACGCAGGTCCTTGGCAAAGTAGTTTTGTTTCCGTGCATATGGTTTTACTGGGTAAATTTGGTGATGCATTTCATCTGCTGGGATAAATCCTTTATTACTTTCTGTAATCAAAGGAACTTCATGCTCAATATTTTCAGTGAGTTGCATAGAGTTTCTCTTGTCCATCTCTATTGAACTCCTTGAGTGGTGCTCTGCATTTACTTTCATTGTTTTTACCTTCTTTTCATTGCTATCTTCAAATAAAATGTTGGACTTTGATTTGTCAATAGGTATAGAATTTGAAGCTTGCTCATCCATTGTTAACTCTTTCTTAAAATCAGGCTCATCTTTTTTTACAACTTTCTCCACATCAATGTTTGATGCTGTGATGTAATTTGATAACATATCCTGCTCATCTTCAGTCTTGCAATCTGATGTATCTTCCAAATTTTCCATTTTGATGCTAGAGGTTTCATGGTCACTTCCCTCACTATTTACTTTTTGTATTGTACACATAGTCACATCTTCTTTTGACTGGCAATTATGTTGCTCTTCAGTATAACTGCTATAAACTTCACAGCCACCTCCTGACACTGGGGAAGCCTCTGGTACATTGATAACCACTAGAGCCTTGACAAAAGAGGCCTTTTCAGTTCCACTGCATGTCTCTCTCTTCCCATCATTGTACTCCATAGACGTTTCTGTTAGAAACTCCTCTTCCTTTCCTTGTGTCAGGTGAATCTGAGTAGAATTTATATTACTCTTGACTATTTCATGTTGTCCTCGGGCTTCATTTAATAAATCCAGTTCTTGTGCAGAGAGACCCAAAATACGCATTGCTCTTTCCTTCAGGTTTGGAATGTCTTTATCAGGTGACAGAGGGTCAAAAGGTTGGGTTATGTATCTATTATATATCATAGAGGGATCCTTAATCAGTTCATTGCTCAAGGTAGACTTCATATCAAATGTATTAGTGGATGTTTTTTGTTCTCTGATATCTTCAAAACGTTGCTGTGCAGACAGCATCTCTCCTTTAGCCTTAAAATCAAGATTTTGTGGATTGGACAACATTTTCACTTGTTCCATCTTAGGTGGAAATATATACTCTGCTCGAACAACCACACAGGTTGCATCAATAACAAACAAGCCCTCAGTCTCCTTGGTTGATGGTAGCTGCATTTTCTCTTGTGTCATCAACAGTGACTGACTCTTTGGAGTTGTGACATTATTATATATTTTAGAAGACTCAAGTACATTGTATTTCACACGTGGCCTCAGATTATCATGCGGCTGCCAGCGACCTTGATGATGGCCTCTGCTTGGTAAAGTATTAACTTTCCCAGGCTCTCTCCACTTGGGTACAGTGGTATCTTTACTTGAGATAATTTGTTTGGTAGAGTGCATAGGAACAATGGCTTGCTGCATAACTGATTTCATACGGTAATGATCATCCTTTTTCCAAGGTAGAGTATGACTGTATCCATCATAAACACACTTACTTGAGTTGGATGTAGAATGCTCTCTGGATCTTAATTCTTTACTTGATATAACTCTTAAAGGCCTTCTCCATTCGGCCCTTTTCTCTTCATTGTCGGGATATTCAGATCTTTTATATGCTTCCTGCAGTCTCTTATCATTCTGCTGGACTTTACCACTAGTATAACTAAAGCCCAATTCACGTGGTAATTTTACCCCATGAGATGGAATTGGAGGGCGCAGAACTTCGAAGTGTGTAGTATGTGGTTGGTCACCATTTGCAAAATTCTTATTTCTCTTGGCCATCTTATCTACTTCACTGACAGTCTGTTTTCCTTTCCTACTTGACTTAGACAAAGAGTACTGTGTTGGAGGGTCTCTCTTTTGAGAACTTGATAATATTCCATAAGTTAGTTCTCCAGTATGGAATCCAGAATCTGAAAGAACTGCCTGTCCCAGAAGACCGGGTATGTTAGGGTTTAGTGGAGAACCTCCCCCTTCAACAATCTCATATATGTGATCAAGGTACTCACCAGCTTCTGGGGATGGTTGTTGTCTCTGCCATTCTGAACGTAACCGTTCCAAAGTACTGTACGTTTGAGGGAGTCTTCTATTCCACATAATATTTTGGTAAGTTTTAGCTAACCCTTCTACATCTTCCTTCACAGATGGCAGGTTTAACTTAACATTTCTCATGTACTGTAAACTATACTTTGAAAAAACATCTCCATCTTGCTGGTATTCTCTGCTAAGCAATGGTAATACTTCACCTATAATCTTTTTATCAGAACCATCTGGGTGCATTTTTTTTTCCTTTTTGATCGGTACAGTAAGGTGTTTTGAATTATAAGAGGGAGGTGGAATATAAGGTGGGGGTACTCGTCTTCTCCTTTGTTGGGGTTCATTCTCCTTTGAGACTTGTTGCTTGTGAACTCCAGGTCTTGTCAAGGAGCCTTGTTCCACATATATCTTGTTAGATCCCTCCTGAGACTCCCATGTGGGAACTGTATTTGACACTCTCTGCTTGGGTTGTTTCAGACTCTTGAACCACCATCTCTTCTTCTCTTGCACCGGAGCACCTACTTTCCAGTCACCTAACTTTTTTCCATCTTGTTGTGACTCCAATGGTGTCAGGAGCATCTGGGTTGTTTGTGACAATAGTTGCCCCTGTAAAGCTTTAGGTGGTCGAGCCAATGGTTCCCAGTCGTCATGTTTTGCAACTTTCATCTTTTGTTCCCAGGTATAATCAGTTTCCCATCCTCCATACACAATAGTATCTTCTATGTCCTTCCCTTTCCCTCTGCGCTTCCCAGAATGTGAGATGTTCCCCATTTCTGACTGCTCTTCCCTAGGCAACTTGCGTCTCTTTCGTTCCTGCTCCCCAGCACTTTTTCTCACTCTCTCTTTCATACCCTCATGATTCCCTTTTGGAGGATTTTTCTGATCCATTCTCACCACTTTAGGACCTCTGGCTCCAGGTAGAAAGGAGGAGTCCCAGTTTGTAGAATCCTGCAGAACTGAACTCTGGGGCAGTCTAGGGGCAGACAAATGCCTGTAGGGCAACTGTTCTCTCATGTGCCCTCTGTCAATATACCTACAAGGGAAATACATTGTTTAGATTTCTTTATGACAAAGGCCTGGAAAACACACAAATACAGTTAAGTCAGTTATTGTCTATTACCATTTAACTAGGCTGAATAAACACATTCTTCTTTGTACAATACTAAACATTTCCATTTATCTTGAAATATATTTAAAACAGAATAATTAATTGCTCAAAATTATGTATAAAATATATGATAAACATATAGATACTGTACTTACATACCTACACATATAATCTTTGAATATACAAGGATACAATTTGACAATAAGGAAGTGCAGGGGCTGCTTATCACACATCCACCATGATCTGTGTAAATTAGGAGAAAACTCTAGCAAGTCATAAATAAAACTTTCATCCGCACCCATTTTATCCACTTTGGGTTCAAACGGAGCAATAAATAATTACTTTGCATGTGGCTCTCCTCAGAAAAATATTTCTCTGCCACATTCATACTCATCCTGTGGTCTGCACCTCAGCAATACCCCATGTCCTGTGGAAAGGCAAGAAGGTGATGAAGCTTCCTAATGTACCCTCACTATACCTTTCAATGCATAGCCCTTGCTTCCTCACTGTTACTCTTCTCTTGAGAAGTTCATTCAACCAAGCTTCTCTAAACCCTCTATGTGCGGTCGTCTATCATTCTCCTGGTGCACTCTCCAACATTCAGTCAGGCTTCTGTACTTTATTTCTACTGAACGGCTTGGCCTAATTCTGAGAGAACCAGCACCCTTATTGATAAATCCATAGCTCATACGCTTTTAAACTTCTCTCTCACTTTAGCCTCTCACAAGGAATTGATTATACTACTCAGAATGAGGCTATTCTCAGTTTTCCCAGTACCATTCTCTGTCCACCATATATTAGCCTGTGGCCTCACTACATTCTCTGCCCTCATCCTTATCACCAGTACACTAAACAAAAAACCCACAGAAACTTCTAAGGATTACACCCAACACTTCTAAACTCCCCTAAAACCCCTTCTCTATGACATTATAATCATTTCACCTCACAATACAACACTATACTAAACTCCATCCATCACCAACATACTCTTATCAAACTTGTCTCTCAACCCCCGTTTAGGAATTAGCTTTTCTTCAAACCTACCAGCAAAGAACATGTGGTGCAAAGTACCAGAAATGTCCATAGCTGGCATCTCTCCATCCACAAACCAAGGTCCTTTACCATTTCACAACTTGTCCACTTTCTCCCATCAAAATTACTCACTTTCGGACACTTATCTGGACACTAATGAATATCTTTGACCACTTACATATGCTCAAATTACTCTCATTATAAATACACATTGTCTCTCTGGCCTCAAAGTTTATATAATTCTGTGATGGGCAGTTCAATCCAGTGAAAGAGTAGGATATCAGTATCTCTTTGCTTTAGCACAGTTGAGTTACTCAGTTTAATTTATTCTGAATGCTCCACCTGAGTTCATACAAAGAGATGTTGGAAGCTATCACAGAACCGAGTTGTGCATCATTGCTTTGCTTGTCTACAGCCATTTAACTCATGTCCTCTTTTTCAACTCCCTGTTTTTTCATATGGCCTCCATGGACAAATTTCACTGCTGCAAAATATAAAAGATTTGCACATAGAGAAGTCCAAGGTCCATGTGCAGTAATGTACCTTACATGCTGCTTTGCAGATATTGATTACCTTTTTCTTCCTCAGCTCTTCAGGCCTGTCACACATCCTATCCTTTTTAATTTCTTCTTCTCTGGCACTTCTTCACCTCCACTACTTCTCACTCTTAGTGTACTACAATGCTCAGTCCTTGGCTCCCTTGGCACCCTTTACTTTCAACATGACCTCTTTCTAGTGCAAGTCACCACCTGTCTAACAGATCTCTTATCATACTCATACTACATGAAGAGACACATCAAAGGTGAGTGACTTATAATAATAATTAGACAGGAATAATGTAATAAAGTTGTATTAATTATCAAAAGTCATCTCAAATACAAAAAGATTCAATGATTTAACAAACTCTCCTCCCTCACTCCTCTGATAAACACATACTCAGACTGCAAACTAGCAGCAAGTGCCCAGGTTAGACAATATGAAAACTTCTATAAAACATTTGAAAATAGAGTCTTCAAGAATTAAGATTTTCTTAAAAAAATATTTTATATTCATGGCTTACACAGCTGCTAATGTTACATAGTAATTGAGGTTGAAAAAAAGACTTTTAGCCCATCAAGTTCAACCTTTTAAGATCTCCTCTGATCTGCAATATGCGGATTAGTTGTTAATTGATCCAGAGGAAGGCAAACAGAAAACCCCCCAAGTGAATCTTAGCCAATCGTCTCAAAAGGGAAAAAATCTAAATTCTTCCTGACCCCAGATACTGGTAATCGGACTCCTCTCTGGATCAATACTCTTTCTCTAATTAACCAGTATAACCCTTAATGCCCTTTTTAATAAAAAAATATCCATTCCCTTTTTAAAGTTGTCTATCGAATCTGCGGTCACCACCTCCTTTGGTAGAGAATTCCACAGATTAACCACCCTTTCTGTGAAGAACCCTTTTCTTTCTTTAAGGTGAAATCTTTTTACGTGTGACCTTAAAGGATGTCCTTTGGCAAAGCCTTGTACTGACCCTGGATATATTTATATAAGGTAATCATATCTCCTCTTAGACGCCATTTTTTCTAGAGAAAATAAGTTTAATTTGGTTAGTCTTTCTTCATAACTTAGCCCCTCCATTCCCCTTATTAGTTGTGTTGCCCTTCTCTGTACCTTTAACAGCTCTAAAATGTCCTTTTTTGCTCCATTAAGATTATAAATTGCATGCTTAATGTCAATATTTTCTTGTACGCTCATCACAAATGTGAGGGTTTCCTAAAATGTCATGGTCCTTTACGTTTACAAACCTGTGTAAGGATGATTGTATGGCAAATGGCCATAGTAAAGAGAAGGATAATGACAGTGAGCACAGTAACAAATCTGAGGCAGAGTGTCTGAATGTATGGTAGCATGGGTGTAGGAACTGGTGGGATGAGGGGGACATCCCCTCCACCCCAATGTGTGTATATGTGTAGAGAAGCTGTTGTGCATTTTTTGAATACAATGAGTTGTATCCCCCTCACAATCATTTTGGCTCCTACACCCATGGATTGTAGGACAGAATATGTTAGTATTTGTTAATACCATGCTGCAGCTTTGGGAGTTAGGTCAGCAGTATCTTGGCACCTGAGATCTGAGACCCATTGCCTTAGTTTAATTCTCACCTCCTGGTTTGTAGATCATCGCCTCTCCTGGATGATCTGGTTCTGTGTCCTTCAGTCTTGTGATTATTGCAAACTCGACACCCAGTAAGGGATGCTTTTGTTTGTACTTTAAAATTTTTCATATGTCCTCTCCCTTTGAAGTTACATCCTATTTATTAGCATACGCTGAAGTAGTAGTAAAGTGAAAGCACTCACCCATAAAATATTAATCATAACAAGGAGGCAATCCTCCCTGTGACAAGGTCCCTGTGTCTCAATAAATTGCTAACTAGATGGCAAGTGTTTCTATTTTTATGTTACTACAGTGTCTACCCATGGTAAAAAGCCTTGCCCATCAATGTCACTATAAATATATATATATTTGTAGGTCATGATTTGAAGTTGGAAGGTGAAATAGTTAGTGATTATACATGAAATATTTAGTGATTATACGTGAAAGTAATAAGTTACAGAAAGGGTAGTAGATAAGTGGAACAGCCTTTAAAGGGATGTGATAGGGACACAAACAATAAAAGAATTCAAGCACGCTTAGTATAAGACACAGACTGCTGTATGGGCTGTGCTGTTGCTCACACTAGCCAGTTGTGAGCAAGTCTCAGTACCATGCTGCAACATGCTGCTCAGACATGGTCACTGATTGGCTAGTACGATACACTATACAGCCTATACAGCATAGTCTGTGTCTTCATGAGCAACAGAGGACAGACCCAATCAGGTACTATTGGTATGATTTGGGCAGTAAAAACAGTGCTAATTAGTACTTACTAAAATAAAGTATATTAAAGTAAATAGCTGCATAATATAGCCAGTAAAATCCAGCCAAAAAAATAATGTCACTTTCAGTGAAATGTTTTTATAAAAATAGAAAGCTTAGATTGGCATTTTGGTTCTTACCTGCCACCAAATATGTGTGTCTAAAACAGGGGTGGGCAAGTCCGATCCTGGAGGGCCACACTCAAGCCTTAGTTGGAAGATGTCCTTTCTGTGCACAGGATGAGTGAAGAAGTGATTGACTCACCTGTACGCAGCAGAGATATCATCAAATCCAGGCATGAGTGTGGCCCTCCAGGACCAAACTAGAATAACGTGTTGATGCTTAGAATATAGATATATAGCATAGATTAGATAGATTAGATAGATAAGATGTTTAGATAGCATAGATTAGATAGCTAGATAGATGAGATGTTTTGATAGATTAGATAGCATTGATTAGACAGCTAGCGAGAGAGAGAGAGATAGATAAGAGTTATATATATATATATTTGTGATTCCCTGCCCCAGCCACAAGACATGCCGGCAGGGAAGACAGTTCAGGGGGGCTGCAGCCAAAGGGGGCCGTGAGGGTGCCAGGAGAGGAGAGGGTGAATTGCACCATTTGCACCAACAGTAGCTGCACCGCTGACTAAAGGTCCTGCTGTGTAATATTTAGTGGCTGGTACACAATGGCCTGTTAATGTCACTAAACACAGCTTGTGCTCTGAATCAGGCTGACTCATTACAGCTGAACTCAATCAGACTCTCATAGACTATTAAGAATTCCAAATTTATACCCCACACATATGCCTTGATTTCAAGATGTGGCATATACAGGTATACACAGAAATCTACTGTGATGGTGCAGTGAAACGTATTTAAAATAAAAAAATATAAAAAAATATGAATGTTTTTCTCAAAATAATTTTATACTAATAGTTTGGTAAATTTATTTAAATACTTCTCACAGAAATGTTTAAGTTGATATTATTCCTCTAACACTTAGTTCTAAGTTATTTTATATGGTAACAACAATAGCATGTTGTAGACTCAGTGAATCTATTATTTTACTAAATTCCACTAAACTGCATTGTTTAGTATCTCTCCTTCCTGGCTATAATATATTATTTCAGCTATTAACTAGACCGCTCGCTTTCATTCACATAAAAACATCCATAGCAGGGGTGGGTTTTGGCTTTATGTTGCCCCAGGCCCATTCATAGGTGCACCTCACCACACCCCGGTAAATGCTCATCCTTCTTCTCTCTTATCCCTATCCTAAAATTACCACACACAAATTTATGCCTGCGGGCATTCATGAATACGTTTCATATATATATGAACATGAAGAAGCCGGCTGCCTGGTGACAATCTGCTGCTTTTGGCCTAGGCTTTGCTGGTCTACTGAAAAATATGTCACTGCTCCATGGCATTTCAATACTTACCTCCCTGGCACAGTGCCATACACCCCTCTCTCATCACTTGGTCTCCTGGTTATATCATGAGCTTTTCTATATGCTTCATAGTCTCTCCCAGGTAAAGTGCTGTACTTCAGCCGAGGGTCAGGATGCCTCCTGGGTGCAGCACTATACACCCACTCCCCATCCATGTCCATCCATCTGCGACTGTCCATCCCACCACCTAAAAGAAGAATAAGACATCTGCAAGTTAGACTTCTAGCCTGGCCAATAAACAGCTATAGAGAACTCTGGAAGTAAACTTATATGTTCAAGCAATCCAATAAGAATATTTTAATCTGAAACAAGATTTGTATTCTAGGTGAAGAACAGATACCTCCGATCAGAGAATAAAAGAAGGTTACAATGAAGAATAAAAAAAATAAATAAAAAAAAGTAAATTAAAATGATGTAAAGCAGAGCTTCCCAAACTGAGTGTGGTGAAGTCTTAATGTCCCAAGGAGGTGTGGAGATTTGTAGGTGTTATACGGTCCTGGGCTAGTCATACTACTCTTGAAGCACAAAAGGGGTTGCAAGAGTTAAATAGTTTGGAAAGCAAACCATACAATGATGAGGCATTGTCCTTTAAATATTATTTCTACATATTTGACTGTAATCTCTAATTAAATAATGAAATAAAAGAAAATGTGATAAGATACATAAGAATATAAACAATATATTTGTTAGGTCAAATTGTAAAATCAGTTCAATGTCAACGCCAGCCCTCTGCTCTGCAGTAGACTACGTAAAATGCTGCTCTTCATACTGAAACATTATACATGACCTAATACATTTTATTTTATTTTCATGTGTATTAAAGGTACTGGAAGGTACTGAATTTTACAAGGCATATAATATACATATGTATCAGTTTACTTTTATGTACTTTATTTTAATAAGATGTTTTTATTTTACTGACTAAAATCAAAATAAATAATACCTGCTCTGATCTGTCCTCTGCAGCGCATAAAGATACAGACTCTGTACTACTTACTGTGCAGTGTCTCATTCTAGCCAATTGGGGGCGGGGGGAAGTCTAAATACCATGCCACAACATGAATACTGATTGGCTAGTATCAGGCACTGCACAGCCCGTACAGCAGAATATGTGTATATACCAGAGATCTGTGAGATTGGAAACAAATAGTCCCTGTATGGGTCTGCCCACTAAAGCATAGCCAATCAGGGACCATGTCTCATCAGCATGATGCGGAGAGATGGTCACTGATTGGTTTGTATAATACAGTACTACTACAGTCTGTGTTTTCATGAGCTGTAGAGGGCAGACCCAAGCAGGTAATAACATAACTTTTAAGCACTTTTTAATAGAGCACATAAAAGTAAAGAGATATATTTTATACCTAGTAAAATGCAGAAAACTTTCATATCCCTTTCATTTTTCTGTGGTGTTTGTCATACTTGTTAGATGACCATTAGTTGAAGAGTATTCTGCAGGAAAGCGGTCCCCTCTTGGGACTTCTGTCTCTTAAATAACTACTACAGGTTAAACTTACAGGACCTGAGACAGTGAAGCAAAGTATTACAAAGTATTTTTAAACTGATCCTCTAAAAAGTTCTCCCCAACTACAATCTGGTGAAGGTTAAACAATACAACACAATTAGTTAATATGATTTTAGATAAATGATCATATGACATCCTACAGACATGTTGCTCACCTTCATTCATGGTGTTGTGCAGGGTTTCTGGCCGGTTTCAGACACAAGACAGCACTGACTTTATTATACTATTTAGTGACTGGTTATATGTTCTCTGCCCACCCTCCTCCAAGCTCAGGAATCCTAATTATCGCTTGTCAGATGTGAAAGGCAAACAACAAAAATAATATGTTCATTACATATACCAGCTCAGCACCGACCTCCTCCACATACTCTAATGAGATGTAGGCAGCAAGTGGAGAAGGAATCTAAAAGCAGCAGAATAATGGATAAGAGATTATTCTTTTTTTTATAAAGCCACAGTAAGCATTTCTTTATTCATTGTGTATTGTAATGCACTACATATAGACTACAAACTGGATCTCTACAACACGACAGAAGGCATCACCAAAGTAAGGTTATTTAAGACCAATAAAATCATTTCTGCACAGCTAGGACCAGCTGGCACCATTATAAGCAGAATTCATGGGCAGTTTTAAAGTTAGTTTGTTATACTTAGGAACAACAAATGGGTACACAGAAATAAGACCAGCAGCAGGTTCAAGCTCTACTGAGCACGCACATTGGACATGCAACATGGACTGGGCTACATACTTTACTCAAGCTTAACACAGCAGCCTGGGTGTAATCAGAGCTCTTAGGGGAGTGTGGAAGGGTATACAAAGAGTATTATTTGATGTATTTGTGTAGCACAATGTTGTGTAACCTTGTGCTACTCTCATCCACCTTTGCTCTTCATCTGCGGCTCCACTCTGCCAATCTTACAATTACATCATTCTTCTCAATGACACTACTCATCCTGCATCTCCAAATACTCCCCCAACAGACTACTCCACTGCAGTCCCTCATGCATTGTCTCTTTACAGAACCTCTCCTGTACTGTTCCAGACCTCTGGGTTTTCAGACTCACATTGTCAGGTTTTCGCCTCATTTTCCATAGATTTGAATACTACATAGAATGTGACCAATTTTCAGTAAGGTTTATCACGCTCAGGGATCAAGTAATTTTTTTTTTAAAGGACCATTGTATAATAGCATAGTATATAGTATAATAGTATAATAATGTGTTTGTAAAGTATGTAACAAACTAATGATCTTAGCCATGTTGAGTTATGAAAATGTCTGCAGACTCTGTATTTAGAAAGTTTCCTTCTCTGCCTTGAGAAGCGATGGAGGATTTTTTGAAATCATTGGATATTGTTGTATTTGATACCTACCCACTTTCCCTGCAACATGCTCTGAAGCAGGCTGCTCACAAAAATAACTGCAGAAATGCAAAAGCCCCTCTAACACATGCAATGTTCACTAAAGTATCATGGATGCCTTCAGGAAAGAGCAGAGGCATATTTTTTTCCTAATTAAAAACTACAATTATCACTTTATGCCCTAACATTTTTCTTTTACTCATTCTTAACATATATAATATTGGTTTTCATCATAGCGCTACGGAATCTGTTGGAGTGTTACAAATATAAAGGATAATATTAATCATACAGTAGACTTTTATACATCCTTATGTCTCATCACACCAACATCAATCACATTATCCCTTAACCTTTTGTCTTTAGCCTCCTGACCTGCAAACAATATTCAACATTAAAATTTGTCAAAGTTTGGACGCAGCTGCTGCTATGACTCCATGCATTACAATGAGGGAATCTCTCTAGCAGGCAGTGCCAAATATAGTATTTAATACTGATATTATAAATCATCAAATAGGAATTGTATTAAATAATTAGAATAATTAGTGCTTAATTAAAAAACAAGCTCCTCTTATTACACAGGTTGTTTAAAAGACCATTGTGTCACCATATTTCAGTATAAATGCCAGCAGAGGGAACATTGCTCTATTGACCATTACAATGAAAGACAGACTCAGACAGGACATTTAGTACATGGGATAGCAGATACATAATGGGAAATGTTACAAAAACTTTAAAAATGTCTAGCTTATATACTGATAATGTATTTTTTATTTTATTTCCATGGAACTAGGGAAAAGCATACTCACACAAAAACATGTATAAGATCTTGAAAGCTGACCCCTATGTACTGAAAATATTTATTCCATTCCCCACCAGTTCTCCTTTACAGTGAGTGGCCACTCAGCCACTCACAGGTCATAATTGGGTACTGTAAATGAAATATAACAAGGGATGGGGGAAATATTTAGACCTGCATCCATTGCAACTCTAAAATGAGTTGAGAGCATCTTCAATGCATGACTGATTGAGTACACAGATTCTTTAATTTGTTTAGATTCTTTTGCGGATTCCATGGAGAGCACAAAGTATTACATTTGGTAAACTGGTTTCATTTATTTGTAAGTGTGTTTTAGGATAGGAGTCAACAGAAATTGGTAAAATGCAATAATACAACATAAGGTGTAGTACCATTGTATGATGGCTCCACCCAAGGTCTCACCTGCACACACAGCCTCCTCACCAGTCCCTGCAGCTCACACTTGGATGTGCTCCCCTCAGGCTCTCAGTATGTGTGTCACAGCTCCCTGCTGCTCCAGATCTGGGCTCTTGTTAGCCAGTACAGGACACCATTTACATTGTGCACAGAGCAGAACAAACAGGGATTTGGAAGCATAAGAGCTGCTCGGACTCAGCAAAATCCTGCCGGCCCCTCACCCCAGGGCAGCAGAGAAAACAAGTCTCCAACTAATATACCCATTGTGGAGGAGTGTGGGGGACATCACAACTGCTGAATGTTTGTGTATGTGCATCAGATACTTTACAAACCTATATGCATACACAATAATTACACTATGTTGTTCCTGTGTTCCTGATTGACAAACATACAAAACAATACAGTAAAAAATGATTGACCTGTGGCTTAATGACTTCATAGCGTGACTTATACATTACTCCTATGACAAAGCAGATAAGTTCAAAATGTATATTAAAGGACCACTGGTGTCATATATTTAAAATATTCTCTTTTGAATAATTTCACCTGAAAATAGGCAACATGTTTTTAGAATGTAACCCAATATACATACATAAAAAATGCATAATTTATTTCACCTAAGAATTGAAATTTGTAACTTCTGTATATCATTTTGTTCTAATTCTAAGTGTAAAGTTGTATTGGTTTGATTTATTCATTAAACCTACCTGGTCCTAATACAGCAACTGGGGAAAATTCAATCTTTGCTTAAAATCTGAAGAACCAGGTGCCATCGCTCTTTTCAATGACTTAAATCACAAGAAGTAGAAGTGATCCCCACAGTTTTGGTCTATGCATTCCTTCTGTACCTATATCTTCTTTTTATATGACTTATCTAAAACAAATCCAACAAGGAAGATTTCTAAGCAATTTGTTTATAGGTGAATCGGAACTAATTTACATTATGCGTATATTTATTTTCCTGAGATTTTTTGCATACATATGTTATAATATATTACAGTTGTACTTTGGGTAATACTGCTCAAAACTTTCTGCTTCTGTGTTAATATTTAGTGGGATATAAAATATTCTTACAGTTAATGCAAACCTACATATACAGGGAGTGCAGAATTATTAGGCAAATGAGTATTTTGACCACGTCATCCTCTTTATGCATGTTGTCTTACTCCAAGCTGTATAGGCTCGAAAGCCTACTACCAATTAAGCATATTAGGTGATGTGCATCTCTGTAATGAGAAGGGGTGTGGTCTAATGACATCAACACCCTATATCAGGTGTGCATAATTATTAGGCAACTTCCTTTCCTTTGGCAAAATGGGTCAAAAGAAGGACTTGACAGGCTCAGAAAAGTCAAAAATAGTGAGATATCTTGCAGAGGGATGCAGCACTCTTAAAATTGCAAAGCTTCTGAAGCGTGATCATCGAACAATCAAGCGTTTCATTCAAAATAGTCAACAGGGTCGCAAGAAGCGTGTGGAAAAACCAAGGCGCAAAATAACTGCCCATGAACTGAGAAAAGTCAAGCGTGCAGCTGCCACGATGCCACTTGCCACCAGTTTGGCCATATTTCAGAGCTGCAACATCACTGGAGTGCCCAAAAGCACAAGGTGTGCAATACTCAGAGACATGGCCAAGGTAAGAAAGGCTGAAAGACGACCACCACTGAACAAGACACACAAGCTGAAACGTCAAGACTGAACCAAGAAATATCTCAAGACTGATTCTTCTAAGGTTTTATGGACTGATGAAATGAGAGTGTGTCTTGATGTGCCAGATGGATGAGCCCGTGGCTGGATTGGTAAATGGCAGAGAGCTCCAGTCCGACTCAGACGCCAGCAAGGTGGAGGTGGAGTACTGGTTTGGGCTGGTATCATCAAAGATGAGCTTGTGGGGCCTTTTCGGGTTGAGGATGGAGTCAAGCTCAACTCCCAGTCCTACTGCCAGTTCCTGGAAGACACCTTCTTCAAGCAGTGGTACAGGAAGAAGTCTGCATCCTTCAAGAAAAACATGATTTTCATGCAGGACAATGCTCCATCACACGCGTCCAAGTACTCCACAGCGTGGCTGGCAAGAAAGGGTATAAAAGAAGAAAATCTAATGACATGGCCTCCTTGTTCACCTGATCTGAACCCCATTGAGAACCTGTGGTCCATCATCAAATGTGAGATTTACAAGGAGGGAAAACAGTACACCTCTCTGAACAGTGTCTGGGAGGCTGTGGTTGCTGCTGCACGCAATGTTGATGGTGAACAGATCAAAACACTGACAGAATCCATGGATGGCAGGCTTTTGAGTTTCCTTGCAAAGAAAGGTGGCTATATTGGTCACTGATTTGTTTTTGTGATGTTTTTGAATGTCAGAAATGTATATTTGTGAATGTTGAGATGTTATATTGGTTTCACTGGTAAAAATAAATAATTGAAATGGGTATATATTTGTTTTTTGTTAAGTTGCCTAATAATTATGCACAGTAATAGTCACCTGCACACACAGATATCCCCCTAAAACAGCTAAAACTAAAAACAAACTAAAAACTACTTCCAAAAATATTCAGCTTTGATATTAATGAGTTTTTTGGGTTAATTGAGGACATGTTTGTTGTTCAATAATAAAATTAATCCTCAAAAATACAACTTGCATAATAATTCTGCACTCCCTGTACACTCAGTGGCCACTTAGAGACACCTGCTCATTAATGCAAATATCTAATCAGCCAATCCTGTGGCAGCAACTCAATGCAATAAAGACTTGCCGACATGCAGCCTTATTAAATTGCAATTCGGCCAATTGAATAGGGCTCTATATAAGCACAGAGCATGTTTTTTTTCAGAAGTTTTTAGTTAGTGAAGACCTTGCTTTTGGATAGAAGTTCACTAACTAAAAATGTCTGTAAAAAAATATGCTGTGTGCTTATATAGAGCCCTATTCAATTGGCCAAATTGCAATTTAATAAGGCTGATGGTCAGGAGCTTCAGATGTTGTTCAGACCAAACATCAGACAGTGTAAAAAGGGTCATCTAAGTGCTAGACAGCAGAATGATTGCTGGTGCCAGACATGGTGGTTTGAGTACTCATACTGCAACTTTTCTGGAATTTTCATGCATCTTCAGGCACAACAGTCTAGACTTTACAGATGCAAAAAAAAAATACAGTAAGCAGCAGTACTGTAGGCAAAAATGCTTTAATGAAAGAGGTCAGAGGTGAATGGCCAGATTGGTGCATGCGGGCAGGACGGCAACATTGATTCCAATAACCATGTGTTACAACAGTGGTATGTGAAAGAGCTTCTCCAAACACACAACATATCAAATCTTAAAGTGGATGGGCTACAGCAGCAGCAGAATACCATACTGGCTCCACTGCTGTCAGCACAGAACAGGAAACTTAGGTTCATCAAACTGGACAGTTGATTGGAAAATCTTACCCTGTCTGATAAATTTACATTTCTGCTTTGACATGCAGATGATAGTCACAATTTGATATAAACAACACAAATCCATCCTGTCTTGTGTCACTGGTTCAGACTGTTAGTGGCGATGTAATGGTGTGGATGTTTTCTTGGCACAAATTAGACCCCCTAATACCAATTGATCATTGTTTAGATACCACAGTTTACCTGAATATTGATACTGACCATGTGCAACCCTTTAAGGTCACAGTCCATCCCATCTTCTAAAGGCTACTTACAGTAGGATAACATGCCATGTCACAAGGTCACCAGATCTCAATCCATGACCATGCAATGGATATATCTGCTGCAAATACATGATGTCATCTTGTTAGAATGAACCAGAATCTCTAAGGAATGTTTCCAGCACCTTGTTGAATCCATACCATGAGCAAATCAGGCTGTTCTGGGGGTAAATATGGGGTCCTACCCCATACTAGAAAGGTGTACGTAATAAAATGGCCCCTACCTGAACTGTGACTTTTGTATTCAACTCTGGGCCTCGAAACCTCCTCCATACTTCAGTCACCTACCTTTATTTTTTGCATATCTAAATATAATTATTTTAATAAGTGTTTAAGAGCTCTGTACCAATAGAAAAACTGTGTGCATAATCTCTCTTTGTTGGGACTACTTGGATGGTTGACAACCGGACTTTTAGACTTTCGTTACTTAAAGGATGATTATATATGCAAAAACTTATTGAGTTTATTTTAATATTAAAAACAGGGAACCTTCCATATCCATTTAAGTGTCATAGTTCCAGGACAACCCTGTAGTTGTAACATTCAGTGATCTATTCCAGTCTACAGTTGACATAGCCTGCATAAAAACTATAGAAAGAAGTATAAAAAGACATGGAAATGTGTGTGTAAGATTAGAATGTGCAAAAAATAATACGGTAAATTGTGTGGACAGGAAGGATTTTGGCAGTCGAATGAAGACAAAGTAAATTACTGAGAAATCTGTGGATATGGTAGATGGAACAGATTTTTTGTTTCATTTTTAAAATATGTATGCCTTAGATCATTTTAATATTTAAATAAATACATCTATTACATTTTACCCACAAATACACGAACAAGGAGACCATTTTATATGTGTTCTTGGAAAAGTGCCCCTCAATTTAATTTAAAAATGCCTTTTTTTCTGGGTCCTTGCTGTTCATACCTGGGGAAATGTCTGCAATTCCATAATTAAGCCCAGAAACATTCCTTAGCTATACAACTCATACAAAGAAAATGTGTCTGGCATTTCAGGATGGACTGTCCTTATGGGCAAATAGACAGTTTCTCCGTCCCCCTATTTGTTTTTTGTTTTTACTCAACTGTGTATGTAATGTGTAATGCAGTAAATATTAAATTGGTCCCCTGATGAATCCGTTCTAACAGTCAGCGGGAAACGCGCGTCAGGCAGGGTAAGCAGGCTGATGGGGCAAGCTCTTCCCCTATTATATATACATATATAATTTTGTCTTTTTAGAGAAATGGAACAATTGTCTCGATGGGGAATTTTAGAAATCTGATATATTTTGCCTATATATAGTGGGGATTGAGAGCAGTATTTATATTTCTGCTTATCAATTTTTTTAAAAAAAAATGGTTAATACATTTTTTATAAATGCATGATAAATGCGGGATAAACAGAGACTCATTCATTAAATAATTACAGCAACATCAGTCAGTTACCAGTTGTATCAACTAGACTGGTGCTGTCTTACAAAAATATTATTATATGTATGTGATTCTTGGTCTGTGTAAAATCCAACCCGGTGCTTTGCTTAAAAGCTGTTTAAAACAGCGGGCATATGCTTTAAGGGAGCAATGTATAAAGTTGCTATTTTTGGATTAAAAGAGTGAGGTACATTGTATTCTCATGCATGTCCCCGCCTTTTAGACATGCAAATGGGCTTATTAATGTATTATTAATTTTCTCTCTCTCTCTCTATATATATATATATATATATATATATATATATATATATATATATATATATATATATACAGTGGATATAAAGAGTCTACACACCCTTGTTAAAATGTCAGGTTTCTGTGCTGTAAAAAAATGAGACAAAGATAAATCATTTCAGAACTTTTTCCACCTTTAATGTGACCTATAAACTGTACAACTCAATTGAAAAAAAAACTGAAATCTTTTAGGTGGAGGGAAGAAAAATAACAGAGAAAAATAATGTTGCATAAGTCTGCACACCCTCTTATAACTAGGGATGTAGCTGTGTTCAGAATTAAGCAATCACATTCCAAATCGTGTTAAATAGGAGTCAGCATACACCTGCCATCATTTAAAGTGCCTCTGATTAACCCCAAATAAAGTTCAGCTGCTCTAGTTGGTCTTTCCTGAAATGTTCTTAGTCGCATCCCACAGCAAAAGCCATGGTCCACAGAGAGCTTCCAAAGCATCAGAGGGATCTCATTGTTAAAAGGTATCAGTCAGGAGAAGGGTACAAAAGAATTTCCAAGACATTAGATATACCATGGAACACAGTGAAGACAGTCATCATCAAGTGGAGAAAATATGGCACAACAGTGACATTACCAAGAACTGGAGCTCCCTCCAAAATTGATGAAAAGACGAGAAGAAAACTGGTCTGGGAGGCTACCAAGAGGCATACAGCAACATTAAAGGAGCTGCAGGAATATCTGGCAAGTACTGGCTGTGTGGTACATGTGACAACAATCTCCTGTATTCTTCATATGTCTGGGCTATGGGGTAGAGTGGCAAGAGGAAAGCCTTTTCTTACGAAAAAAAACATCCAAGCCAGGCTACATTTTGCAAAAACACCTCTGAAGTCTCCCAAAAGCATGTGGGAAAAGGTGTTATGGTCTGATGAAACCAAGATTGAACTTTTTGGCCATAATTCCAAAAGATATGTTTGGTGCAAAAACAACACTGCACATCACCAAAAGAACACCATACCCACAGTGAAGCATGGTGGTGGCAGCATCATGCTTTGGGGCTGTTTTTCTTCAGCTGGAACTGGGGCCTTAGTTAAGATAGAGGGAATTATGAACAGTTCCAAATACCAGTCAATATTGGCACAAAACCTTCAGGCTTCTGAAAGAAAGCTGAACATGAAGAGGAACTTCATCTTTCAGCATGACAACGACCCAAAGCATACATCCAAATAAACAAAGGAATGGCTTTACCAGAAGAAGATTAAAGTTTTGGAATGGCCCAGCCAGAGCCCAGACCTGAATCCGATTGAAAATCTGTGGGGTGATCTGAAGAGGGCTGTGCACAGGAGATGCCCTCGCAATCTGACAGATTTGGAGTGTTTTTGCAAAGAAGAGTGGGCAAATCTTGCCAAGTCAAAATGTGCCATGCTGATAGACTCATACCAAAAAGAGTGCTGTAATAAAATCAAAAGGTTCTTCAACAAAGCAGTAGTTTAAGGGTGTGCATACTTATGTAACCATATTATTTTATTTTTATATTTTTTTCTTCCCCCTACCTAAAAGATTTCAGTTGTTTTTCAATTGAGTTGTACAGTTTATAGGTCACATTAAAGGTGGAAAAAGTTCTGAAATGATTTATCTTTGTCTAATTTTTTTACAGCACAGAAACCTGACATTTTAACAGGGGTGTGTAGACTTTTTATATCCAGTGTATATATATTGGTAGAATTCACTCCCATCTAAACAAGAACAGGATTTTTCATATGAAGGGGTCATTTATAGTTGCTTGCACCCTTCTCTCATCAGCCTGTAATGTAAGATATGTAAATACTTATATATATCTTTTTAATTTTACTTTTGTTTTTTTATTAATAGAGTTTTCTTTAGTTTGTTGCTACAATAATTCTTGGATTTTTTCTAATGTTCTGGTGAGCTTATTTGGGGATCCAGTTCACGTTAAAGTCTAAATATTTATATTTAATTTACTCTATTTCATTTAGGGATTGTTTGATTATTTCTAATTTAATATAAATACAGTTAGGTCCATAAATATTGTGACATCGACATAATTCTAATCACAATGGATTTGAAATGAAACGAACAAGATGTGCTTTAACTGCAGACTTTCAGCTTTAATATGAGGGTATTTACATCCAAATCAGGTGAACGGTGTAGGAATTACAACAGTTTTTATATGTGCCTCCCACTTTTTAAGGGACCAAAAGTAATGGGACAATTGGCTGCTCAGCTGTTCCATGGCCAGGTGTGTGTTATCCGCTCTTCATCCCATTTACAAATCACTGATTGCCTCACCCGCACACCGAAATCCAAGACTGTTTGGCAAACCAGGACAGCTATTGCCCATGCCTACCCTAGACAGACTTGCTGAAAAGTGTTGATAAGATGTCTAAAGAATGGACAATTTGGGGAGATTAAGCAGTTAGACTTTTTATTACTGGCAAATATTGCAGATAATGCAATACAGTTGTAACATAGACAGGACACAGGGTATGCATTTGTAGCTCGTTATATGATTGTGGTTAACACACTGTCCAAGCTAATCAAAAAAATGGCTACAAGGGGGTATACTAGAACTAGATTAGGAAGAAGGATTCTGTGAGCACTCTCTACACACACAGAGAGGCTGGGCTACCGCCGGTGCAACCGGCCACAGGGGCCCCGTGTTCCCCATCAGCCTCCTGAGACCCTATGTAAATGTATATAAATGTATGATCAAAAATATGTAGGTGTGCATATATATATATATATATATATATATATATATATATATATATATATATATAGTGTGTGTTTAGATTTATATGTAAATGTATACGTATATATATATATATATATATATATATATATATATATATATATATACACACACACACATATATATATATATATATATATATATATATATATATATATACACACACACATATATATATATATATATATATATATATATATATATATATATATATATATACACACACACATTATATATATATATATATATATATATATATATATATATATATATGTTATATGTGCACTTATATATACAGGTATATCCCGTTTAGTGCGGATTCGCTATAACGCTGTTTTTGCGTGCCAGACCGATTTTAACGCTCTAATTCGCTATAACAATGAAAACAGAATCCAGGATGACCCAGAAGCTTTAACATCAATAATTTAAAGTTTATATCTCTGGTAATGTTCAGTTTGTGTTATGTTTGCTGTTTCTTTAAAGTTCATATAAAACCCAAAAGGTTTAAAAAAAATGTTTTCATGAGTTCCCCTATTCCTATCTTCTCCATGTTAAAATGACCCTGTTTCGAGCTGTTTCACTTAGCCTCGAACCTATCACCAGCGTTAAACGAGGTATAGCTGTACATAGACACAAACTCACATATATATTTTACATATGGTATATTTTATAAATGTACTGTTTGAGTTGATGTTGGAGCGGGTTCGGGAAGTGCAAAAAAAATTAATTGTGCCTGCTCCATTTCTACATTGGGGGGGGGTGCCCATGCACTAGCTCCGCCACTGGCACAGACTTTTGCCTTGTATTACATGCTATGCCTGAAAAACTGGATTACTGATGCTGTTATTTCCTTCAACAGCCAATTTCAATGTTTGCGTACATCTAATTTCTGCAATAACTGGAAAATTGCTATGTCACTTTAATTAATCATGTTATACATAATCTGGGTATTCTTAAATTCTTACCTTATTTGTCCTTTGCCAGAAGACTGATCCAACTATCTATAATTAATTATGTAATATTTTAGTACATTAACCACTGCAACTTCAAACCATGACCTCTTGTTATAGTATTCTGTTTTCCCTCTCCTGAACTTTATTTTTTTATTTTAAGGTTTCCATCCTGCCCCCCCCCCCCCCCCCGTCTCCCCTTTTGCTCCAAACCGTAAAAGTTTCATTTAGAAATAAAAAATAAATGTAAGAAAAAGTGAGTTTATTTCAAACAATTAGCTTAAACATGATCTCATCTTAAGAAGGACAGACATATAGGTAAACATTTACATAGTAAACCGCCCCTGTGCCAGGGAACAAAGGTTTGTTATAAGAATGGAACTGCTCAAAAAACAGTCATCATCATCAACTTTATATAGATATATATCATAAAAATAAAACAGATATAAAAAGTGACATGTGATACTTCAGTCTGCCCAGTGCAATGTAAAAAAAACAGCCTCCTTTGAAAAAAATGAGTGAGGCAAAGTCACTTGCCCCTGAGCGCATGCCTTACATGCAAATCAGCGCATGACATAGTGACAGCACTGTGAGGGAATGAGGCCCGGGATCACCAAGCATCTGGGATTCTGGGAAACGTTACTAATGGGGTGCATGGTGCATTAAATAGGTTATTAGGCCCCCAATACTGATGCTCGATGAGGAGATCTTGCACTCTTGTAATACAAATTCAGCTGCAGAAGGAAATCTTGGCTATGCTGGTAGTGGTTCTGCATTTTTGTAGATGGCTCAGGGCTGGTTTCAGTATTTCTTTTGGGATACATCTCATTAGTATGCACTTCTCTATATTGCTGGATGGGATTTATTGCTTTATTGCTATAGTTTCCGTATATGTATAGTCTTGTGGTGTCTGTGACAGTCAAGTTCGCATGTAACCGCTGAGTCTTTGCAGTGATCCTGTGTATGTTAAACCAGTCACAGAGGCTGTGTACCTAAAATATTGAGAAATAAGTATGGAGTTCATTGACATCAATCTCTTACACAAACATAATGTTACACGCATCCAAAGAAAAACAAAACTCACCTCCAGCAGTCAAGACGAGAGCTTGCAAGATGTCAGAAAGGGAAACTATTCCTTTTGCAACATTATTGTCATCCACTACAACCAGTCTGTGCACCTAAGAGAGGACCCAGCAAGTCAGATACTGTAACAAACAATGCAATTCCTACCTAAGAGGAGTGCCGACATAGGGCCAAAAGATATGAGACAACAAAAAACTATGGCACAGAAAAAAGCATCTCATTAGACTAACTGAATAAATTATATGTAATGATGTTGCTTGCTCATTTAGTTACCCAAAACTAAAAAAAAATACATGGTATACTACAATACGCATTAATATTAAATGTATATATTTATGTATAACAATATTATCTCCATATAATAATGGAATATAATGCAAAGCCATAAGAATTTCAGAATTCCCAACATATACTCTAGCATATAAAATCATTGCAAAAAGTAAAAGTGTTTTGTCTTTCTAGCCAGAAATAAACATAACTTGATACTTAAGCGCCACTGCTGTTTATGATCTATGTCACAAAATAACAGTAGTTATGCAATAAAAGCATTTTTTAGATAAACTTATATTTCGATGACTGATTGCGTCACGGGGGATTCCATCTTAGACAGCTAGTCTATAGCTTTAGTGGGAGGGTTATTATTTGGGGCTTTATTCATTGTTTCATTGTCAAGTGTGCTGTTTGTAGAGAATGTTTACAGCTAAAGTGAATACAGATCTTATCAGAATCTACCATTCTGCCCACACCCATGTTTCTAATGCTTGTAGGAACAAATACAAAACATGTGTGAGAGCAAACCTGTAGGACTGTTAAACATTAAAGGCTGTATTTAATTTAAATTGTGTAAACAGATTTCACACATTAAGTCTTTCAAAATAGCACACTATAAATGACACTGTAGAGGTCCTTTAAGAATAAAGGGACAGTGAACATCTAATATGTGTCATGCCGAATAAAAAGTAAAATTGCTCCACTTCCAAACTAAACTGTATTCATAAAAGCAGCAGCTTACCCATCACATTGTATAGTAGTAACCAAGATGGCAGATTCATACAATGAGGTGCTCACCAAAATGAACCACCCTCAACTTCTTCAAACTAAGGGATTGCGCTGAAGTGTTGCATACAATTATATACCTTTATGTTCAATTTATATTCTAACATATAAATCAAAAACAATGTAACTTCACTGTCAATTCAATATTTGCTCTACCATGACTTGGCCAACTAATGGGGCATCCATAAAAAAACACAACTGAAGCTATGCAAAAATCTTCCGACGGGACCTTATCAGTTAGTTTTGCGGCTATCACTGAAGTGAGCTAATCTCCTACACACCCACAATATCTGTCCATGAATATTTGTTCTAAAATTAAACCAGCACAACCAAAATATTAAGACAGCACCTAGGAATAGTGTACACAGTCATGGAGTGGCCTCCTGTGGCTATTATCAGAATATATCACACACAAAAGGTTGTAAAGTATTGTCTGCATACACTGCTTATCCACTTTATAGTAAACCTTACATGACTTATATTTACAGCTGCCTCTCCATGTTGAAGCAGTAACGTATAATTGTACCTCAGCTTCCACAAGCCTGTTAATGATGGTCTCCAATGTTTCATGTGGGTAGCATTTCAGTACACCCTCAAAGTAATGAGAGCGATGGCCCAGGGCTTTTGTCACTGTGATATCCAAGTTATTATAGGTCTTCTCAGCTGCTAGGTTCTAAAAAAACAAACAAAAGAAGTGATTAAACCTCCTGGCTGCTTTCCTTCCTTAGAAGTAATATAGACTAGTACTCACAATGACGTCAAACTTGGAATAAATATCAACCACACGCCCTGTAATAAAAAGAAAAAAAAAGTAGCGCAACAGGCAAAGGAAGTGAGGAAAAAAATCTATTTTATGATGGATCAAATAAAAAATGAAAGGGCTCACTTATATGCAAAAAAAAAAAAAAATAGACAAAAAAACTAAACCCCTTTGGTTTTGCTATAATAAAGAGGCAGTGATACAGCGTTCCTGCACTCACCTGACTCATCCACAACAGGCAATGCAGATACACGTCTCTGCACAAAGATCCCCAGAGCGACATAGACAGGAGTGTTGGTATGAACCAGAGCAATGTTATTGTACGTCCCGATGTTCAGCTCCTTTAAGGTTTGAGTCACAAATGCTGGTTTCTCCAGTTCAGACATCTACAGCAAAGAGAAGCGAGATCTCAGGCTTTAGATGGAGAAGAAATAAGCAGGAGAGTGCAGAGGGAGCAATGCAGGGAAACTCACAAAAAGTTTAAGGAACTTGAGAATACGTTTATGTGTTAAGATATACAAGGTGTTCCCAGAGTCTGGAGAGATGACCGGCAGCCGGTGAATACGGTTCTTAATCAACGACGAGACTGCATCAAACAGGCTAGGGAAGGTGAGAGAACAGTATTAAAAATGACTCTATGCAAAGCGCTAAGGATGTAACAGCAGTTCAAAATACAGATAAAACAGCTTCATAAGAAATGCCTATGTGAAACCTTTATGTCCTGCCCAATAGCAGACTGCACAAACTAAGTTATTGGGTTATATGGAAACAAGCACGCTGAAAGCCCCCTCTCAAAGTGTCGGTTTAGATATATATCGTATTTACGCGAATCTAGTGCTCCGTTTAATCTAATGAGCACTCCAAATTTGTGACCTATGAATCAAAAAATAGTTTTTGCTGGCGAATGTAATACGCATTTGTCATTTGTACAAGACGTACTGAACAGTGAGTTTATGTTACCAACCTATGGTAGGTTTTATTATAAATGACACTAGTGTACAACAATATGATCATATTGCATATATGCATATTCTTAATGCCAGTCTTTGAGGAGCCACTTCCTCCGGCGGTGATGACGAGGCTCCCCACTGCCGTCTGCCCACCTGAGAGCCTCAGTCACCCACTCTAGAGAGCCGGGAAGCGAGAGATGGTGGTGTCGCGGTGTATATGGGTATGTCCTGGTCTGTACTTTCCTTTTTGCTGTTACCGGTAATGCAATGTTATCGATGGCGCACTAGATTCAATTTTTTAACCACAAAAAAGGGGTTAAAACGTTAAATCTAGGGCGCCATCGATTAGATTTGAGTAAATACGGTATATAGAACTTGCTCCACTGATAATTTACACTTGATAATTGGCAAGTGTTTTTGTAAAGTAAAAAAATCAAGTAATAACTAGTACATTAAATTATGCGGCAGTAAAAGGCACCATTTTTCTTTCAGCATTTCTGCTTCTAAAAAGTGTGAGTGGTCTTGAATACCAACCAATTTGGTTACATCAAATAAGATAAATGTATTTGTTAATGTCAGTGATATCAATAGGTCTAATAGTAAAGCCATTAATCTACAAAGTCCCTTTATGTTGAGGAAGCAGTTCAAACAAGGCAATGCATGTCACAGAGTTAAGAATGATTACAAATAATAGTTACTATAAAAAAATTACATTACACACACATATATATATATATATATATATATATATATATATATATATATATATATATATATACACACACACAAACGAATATGTGAACTTTTTGTTAATTTTACAAGTCACAAAAACTTGGCAAAAGTATCCTTACTAAACCTTGTTTTATTAATCAAACTATGTTAGACAAAGGTTTTTTCAAGATCTATTAAAATGTTCCTACTCTGAAGACTATGAAGAATTGCTAATCCACGTTACGGTGAAGTTTGCACACACAGTCCAGTTTTCATTGCTTGGTATGTTTAAACTGTCCCACCAGTTCATCTATCTGTGTTCTTTTCTAAAAAAACTAAAATGTTACTCTTTGCAACCACTTTGTCAAATAATGTGTTGAGTGATATCAGTGTAGAGGATGATCTCTAATTATGTGCCACATCTCTTATCCAATGCAATAAATGCATAGCACTGGTTCTGCAGTCAGTGACAGTGGCCCTCAACCTTTTTGATGTGGGGACCAGCTTTTACTGCCTAATGCTTGTGGGGACCGACTAAGATCAACACAGCGATGATAAATTAATATTGAGTGTTCCACGTGTATTTTGAACTGATTTCAACAGAGTATATTTTACATATGTTCCTCTATAATTTATCTACAATTGTTATACATGGTGGTGAAGTATTCAGCTCTCCTCAACCCTCTTTGAGAACCACTTGTCTATAAGAGTTAATGTTTGCTTATCTACTTTGTCAATGGGAAGGGAATTTGGGAGCCAATAAAAAATAAATTAGTTATATCACAACCTTACCGGCCTTCTAAAAATGTTATTAAACCTAGTTCTTCTAAAGAGCACACTAAATATTCAAAATTAAATGGCATTGTGACAATTCACTGCACACAAGAGAAGTTCTTACCTGGCGCTGGGAGAGATGCTGACCAGAGGCTTGAAGGAATCTTGCAAGTATAGCTCTAGAGAGAGAGACAAAGACAGTGCATGAACAAGACTGACAAGACGTCCAAAAAGCAAACACCTTTACAAAATCAACACTCCACTTAAAAATCTGCAGGGAATTTTTTTCCTCTTAGCCATAGAACTAAATAGGATAATTGGTCAACAAATTAAATGCTGAACAGAATGCATATTGCATGAAAGGGGGTCTGTTGTGTGGTGAATAAACCAGGGGTGGGCAAGTTTGGTCCTGGAGGGCCACACACCAGCTTGGATTTAAAGATATACTTTCTTTACACAGGTGAGTTAATCAGGATGACTGAAGAAGTGATTGATTCACCTGTGTGCAGCAGGGATATCATCAAATCCGAGCATGTATGTGGCCCTCCAGGAGCGAACTTGCCCACCCCTGGTATGAACCATGTAACAGTCAAGTAACCATTAACTACTCTTCTGGCACAACTGCTAGAGTATGGGACAATGGATCGAACATTTGAGTGATTAAGACTTTACTGCATTGTCAACTCCTTGGCCTTCCGATGAACGGTGAGATGTTTCCTTCCACCAATTTCTACACCTCAAACACTAACTTTTATTTCTGATATTGTTACAAAATGTCTGTTTCATAACCAGAAGTTGCAGCACTCTTCTTCCCTATATCTAATTATAGGGCTGATCTCTGCAGTCCTCCCGTTACACATTGCATATCCTGAGATATCCACTCACCTCTCCAGGTCTCAATTTTATGCTCCTCCAGCTCATAGATCTGCACCTGATGGGACGGAGAGGGATTAAAGTTCCCCTATTCAGTACAAGTTTATCATCAATCGCTCTGTCATGTTAAACTATGAACCCAAACCCCGAGCATCCACAAGATTATGTCTTATCAGAGACCCGTCACTAACTACCTTTGACATTGACTTATATCTGCTAACCTAACATGTCGCACACTATACCTCCCTCGCCTGCTGAGTAACACATGAACTCTGAATCCTGGTTGGTGATGGGAACTCTGGTGGGGTCAGGGCCTGGTCTAAATAGGGAGTAGTTGCTGAACCTGTATCACTGTTAAATACAGATCACAAGCCACTGGAACATCCCCTTCTTCCATTACCGTCATCTTTAATCTGTCTGCCCTCTTTACAGTGACAAAGCAAAGCTCACACACAGCAGAAGTGAAAAGTACACAAAGAAGTAAATATCATTTCTATTGGCTACAAAAACTCAGTGGAAAAAAAAAAAAAAAAAGTAATACCACTTTCCTAATGACTATCTTGTCTTATTTCTCACAGTGAAGGTGATAAGCTGCAAGGGCATGCCTACTTGGTTAAAAAATAAGTAAGCCTAACACTTAAGTCACTGATTTTTACTCAGGTATGCATGATCTTCTTTCTTATCAACCACTGTGAGAATTAATCAGAGATTAGGAGAGTTTAAGATATGTTTAAAATACCCAACGATCAAGCCCAAATTGTAGAATATAATTATTTATAGGTGTACTTTTCAATCCAGCAAAAAGTGGGATATTTCCTGTGTCACTTTAAGACTACTATGTGAAACATGTACTACTAAATTAATTTTAAAGCCTTGTTTTAGAGAATCCTACAATAAAAAAAAACAAAAAAACAATGGCATCTGTCGCATGTGTGTCCAGTGGTCATTCTGAAAAGCCACCAATTGGTACAAACTCCACATGAGCGCACAACCACATCACTCACCAGGGATGATTTGTAGTAACGATGGAGAATATTGATAAAGTCAGTGATGGTCAACATGCCTACAAGAGACACGAGAACAAGATTATAGATAAAACTCATTAAACTAAAACAATCAAAAGAAAGAAAACTAATATTTGTCTTGTCACCAGGTAACATACCAACAAAACCTTGCTTCTTGCTGTCCCATAGTGGTGCCGCTCTCACACCATTACTCACCAGAGCAAAGAAAGCTTTCTTGACCTGAGAATTAAAAGGTAAATCTGAAGACTACATGTAACCACAAAATAAATCACTAGCTAGGCAATGGTCCTTAACATTTTGGATTTGTAGACCCAGCTGGTTACTTTCCAGTGTTCATGGGGACTGATTTTGGGATCCAGCACATTTTGAACTTTATTGAAATCCGTGCGAAACTGTATAATATATAATTTAATGTTCTATATGTATTAACTGCAAATATGTTCCTCAATACTCTGTCTATAAACTAGAGCTGATGGAAGAGGTGTGTTTCGGGTGTTAGATTCTCCTCATTCATAATTACAAGACGGAGTGGTGGTCTAAAGAAGGCACCAACAATTATTGTTTCTAATTAAAAACAAACTGACTTTTACGGCTTAATTATGGTCTTATCTAAGGCTCAAAGTTTTAAAACAAATATTTTTTCATTGTGCAGTGATAAATAAAAATAAAAACTTGGGAGAGCTATTGGTCACAAAGATATTTTCTATACAACTTTCATGTTAGCTTTTTAAGAATATGATTAGCATTTTTCATGAAATTGTTTAAAACATGCCATTTTAAGTGCATGATAGATAATTTGGATGACAGACCCCGATTAACCCACCTTGGCCAAAGCAGAGGCATTTTTCGGATTAATTCCTGTGCTAAGGAATCTCTTAGCTATGCGAATGCTGAGAAATACCAGCGCTGGAAGCCATAGAATACACTATTGATATAATTGCAGAGAAAGATTTAAAGGGTGACTGCAGATTAGGACCAAACTGCATGTCTGAAATATGCAACAAACTAACATCAGCAGCCGTGTAAACCATGGCAATAAATGCATTTTTCAGATTAAAAAAAAAAAAAATCTACATTTTAGCAGTCTGCTGAGTGCATGGACGATGCTAGGATAGTAATACTTAATTTTCAAGGCAAGAGGGGAGTGAACAGAGCAGGTGAAGCTGGGCTTGCACCTTTACTTGCTACGGTAAGCTATTGAGCATGTGCAGCAGAGGAGGAATATATCAAATGCTTAAAGGCATATGTAAATTTCCATATTTTTACCTTTTTCTAATCTAGCACATGCTGCTTATATCAAAAACATACATGACATGAAGTCATTCTATTCACATACAGATTTATTTTATTGAAAAAATGGTTTCCACCAGAGCTGCTAACATAGACATAATGAACCTACCAATAGAAACACTGCATTTGGTTACAATGTTAACCCTCTACTAAGCTTCCAGCAAGTAGAAGCACAATACAGAAATGCAGAGCAGTTGCATCATTCAAGAGAGGAGGGAGAGGTGTGTAATGGGAAAAAGAGACTACATGTCCCATGATGTTTTGCTGCAGAGACGGACTTCCCAGACATTGCAACAATGTCCCTGTGATTGGCCAAAACAAATTATGAATTTTATGCTAATTCAGTTTGGATTTGGAAAGCAATCCCTTCTCAGAATCAACTGCCAAAAAACGGAAGAGATTTGCAAATGTCAGGGTAAGTTTATTAGTGTTTATATGGGATTCTTTCATGCATAAGACATATTTGCAAACACTATTGATTCTCCTCTATCAGATGCATTCACATTCAATGAAATGCCTATGTACCTTAAAAGTTAACAAATCCCCCTTGTTCCTTCCATTCCTGGATAAAAAAAAATTTGAAAAAAATGCATCAAGATCAGTCAGTAGGAAATGCGGAAGACAAAAACATATCATCTCGCTAGCAGAGTTTGCAAAAATAATGATTTCATGCACAAAAAAAAATGACGGCCATGGCTTCCAAAGTTGCTAATGTTAATTTGCTTTAAGTGGCTCTCGAATTTGCAAAAGGAAAAAATCCACAAATGACAGAAGTAGGTGAAACTATTTAATTCAATTTTAAAGCAAAAGAAACCACCTGAAAGCTAAAGTGTTTTATTAATCATGTGCCTCCATTTGTGCTTACCTGCAGAGAAGTATCAAACACCACAAGCTTCGAACTGATGGGGATAAGATCGTAGCATTTGTGGTTTTTCATGAAACGTGTGTAAACTTCACTATCTAACTCCGGAGCTGAGAATGAAAAGACAATATATCAGCTTGTGCACAGACATAACAGCAGACCCTCTCAGTAATGACTATATAGATTTCAGTTACGCCCCCCAGGAGCTTTACCTTCTGAAGGAACCACACATTTTTCTTCCACATTTGATTCAATCAAAACCTAAAACACAAGAAAAGGTCACACTGGATCAGTCGTGGCAGTGGAATTAGGTGCATGCACCATTATATACTGCTTACACAAATATATACATCATGATGTCACAAAATCATAAAGCCCAGTGGCCACCAGCTCACATACACCTTCAGAATCTAGTGAAATAAAGAACACCTTGTTTCATACAATTTCACAACCAGGTTCTATATACTAGACCTTTAGATTAGTTATATATGCAAAGCTCATATGTATAGTTTTCACTTTTCAAGAGGTATTATACATAAACTGGCAAAATATTTTTTTAGCAAGAGTAAAAAAAATCAAAAAAATCTAGCAGTTCTATAACCGTTCTCCTCTCTATATCGCTCTTATGTAGAGAAAGGGAGCATTGGGAAGAGAAACCAAAATAAACTAGCTGTGTGTCATTGTTCAGGATAGTAAGAAACTAATACTAAAATGTGTTAGTTAATAACACCTTCAAGTTCCCCTTGGTAATCTACTATGTCAGGTCTTTGATAATTAAATTATGTATTGTATTTGCTTCCTATAGCATATCATAAATACAATGTGCCTTGTCAATTCCTGCTGCCATAAAAATAACCAATAAATTGGAGACTACAACCACATATTACACACACATATATATATATATATATATACACACATACATATATATATCTACATATATATATATATATATATATATACACATACATATATACATATATATACATATACATATATATATCTACATATACATAAATCATTTAGTGTATGGTGAGCACAAAAGTGAGAAAAGCTCTCCACCGTACAAAGTACAGAAAACGAATAATACATTAATAAGCCCATTTGCATTTCAGGAAAGACCAACTAGAGCAGCTGAACTTTATTTGGTGTTAATCAGAGGCACTTTAAATGATGGCAGGTGTATGCTGACTCCTATTTAACACGATTTGGAATGTGATTGCTTAATTCTGAACACAGCTACATCCCTAGTTATAAAAGGGTGTGCAGACGTATGCAACCACATTATTAGAGAGAGAGAGAGAGAGAGAGAGAGAGAGAGAGAAAATGAAAATGAATAATACATAATACATTAATAAGACCATTTGCATGTCTAAAAGGCGTGGACATGCAAATGAGAATACAATGTACCTCACTCTTTTAATCCAAAAATAGCAACTTTATACATTGCTCCCTTAAAGCATATGCCCGCTGTTTTAAACAGCTTTTAAGCAAAGCATCGGGTTGGATTTTACACAAACCAAGAATCACTCATATACAGGCCTGTTTCAAGCTTTTGGCTATCATCAGTATGAGTTAGATTCTGGTTTGTGCAATAGATTTTGTAGGATTGGGTATTCCACAACAATCCTTTAGTGTATGGTGAGCACAAAAGTGAGAAAAGCTCTCCACCGTACAAAGTACAGAAAACGAATAATACATTAATAATTCCATTTGCATGTCTAAAAGGCGTGGACATGCAAATGAGAATACAATGTACCTCACTCTTTTAATCCAAAAATAGCAACTTTATACATTGCTCCCTTAAAGCATATGCCCGCTGTTTTAAACAGCTTTTAAGCAAAGCATCGGGTTGGATTTTACACAAACCAAGAATCACTCATATACAGGCCTGTTTCAAGCTTTTGGCTATCATCAGTATGAGGTATTTAGAGTGAGGTACATTGTATTCTCATTTGCATGTCCCCGCCTTTTAGACATGCAAATGGGCTTATTAATGTATTATTCGTTTTCTGTACATATACATACATATATATCTACATATACATACATATATATACAGTTGCAAGCAAAAGTATGTGAACCCTTTGGAATGATATGGATTTCTGCACAAATTGGTCAAAAAATGTGATCTGATCTTCATCTAAATCACAACAATAGACAATCACAGTCTGCTTAAACAAATAACACACAAAGTATTAAATGTTGCCATGTTTTTATTCAACACACCATGTAACATTCACAGTGCAGGTGGAAAAAGTATGTGAACCCTTGGATTTAATAACTGGTTGAACCTCCTTTGGCAGCAATAACTACAACCAAATGTTTCCAGTAGTTGCAGATTAGATGTGCACAACGGTCAGGAGTAATTCTTGACCATTTCTCTTTACAGAACTGTTTCAGTTCAGCAATATTCTTGGGATGTCTGGTGTGAATCGCTTTCTTGAGGTCATGCCACAACATCTCAATCGGGTTGAGGTCGGGACTCTGACTGGGCCACTTCAGAAGGCGTATTTTCTTCTGTTTAACCCATTCTGTTGTTGATTTACTTCTATGCTTTGGGTCGTTGTCCTGTTGCAACACCCATCTTCTGTTGAGCTTCAGCTGGTGGACAGATGGCCTTAAGTTCTCCTGCAAAATGTCTTCATAAACTTGGGAATTCATTTTTCCTTCGATGATAGCAATCCGTCCAGGCCCTGACGCAGCAAAGCAGCCCCAAACCATGATGCCCCCACCACCGTACTTCACAGTTGGGATGAGGTTTTGATGTTGGTGTGCTGTGCCTCTTTTTCTCCACACATAGTGTTGTGTGTTTCTTCCAAACAACTCAACTTTGGATTTATCTGTCCACAGAATATTTTGCCAGTACTGCTGTGAAACATCCAGGTGCTCTTGTGCAAACTGTAAACGTGCAGCAATGTTTTGCTTGGATAGCAGTGGCTTCCTCTGTGGTATCCTCCCATGAAATCCATTCTTGTTTAGCGTTTTACATATCGTAGATTCGCTAACAGGGATGTTAGCATATGCCAGAGACTTTTGTAAGTCTTTAGCTGACACTCTACGATTCTTCTTCACCTCATTGAGCAGTCTGCGCTGTGCTCCTGCAGTCATCTTTACAGGACGGTGACTCCTAGGGAGAGTAGCAGCAGTGCTGAACTTTCTCCATTTATAGACAATTTTTATTACCGTGGACTGATGAACAGCAAGGCTTTTGGAGATACTTTTATAACCCTTTCCAGCTTTATGCAAGTCAACAATTCTTAATCGTAGGTCTTCTGAGAGCTCTTTTGTGTGAGGCATCATTTACATAAGGCAATCCTTCTTGTGAAAAGCAAACCCTGAACTGGTGTGTGTTTTTTATAAGACAGGGCAGCTGTAACCAACACCTCCAATCTCATCTCATTGATTGGACTCCAGTTGGCTGACACCTCACTCCAATTAGCTTTTGGAGATGTCATTAGTCTAGGGGTTCACATACTTTTTCCAACTGCACTGTGAATGTTTACATGGTGTGTTCAATAACAACATGGTAACATTTAATTCTTTGTGTGTTATTAGTTTAAGCAGACTGTGATTGTCTATTGTTGTGACTTAGATGAAGATCAGATCTCATTTTATGACCAATTTGTGCAGAAATCCATATCATTCCAAAGGGTTCACATACTTTTGCTTGCAACTATATATCTACACATACATACATATATATATCTACACATACATACATATATATCTACACATATATATATATATATATATATATATATACACACACACATATATATATTCACATGCTATCACTTACCTATGATACTGATGCATTCCTAATCCACATTGGATGTATATGTTCCCCTACTCAGTTCACTAAACTACCTAACAATGTAAGTTAAGAAAAAGAACCATTGGCTATAGTAAGATTTGACTACATTAAAAACAAGTACTTTTGTAGTTGAATGATATGAACAAACGATTATTGTATGTTACAATTTCGGATTAATTCAGAATGTCCCCAAAGCTTTGAATGCACAGAAAAACTTCTAGAAATGCAACGTCTTCACACTGGCAAAAAACGTCCAGATTTCCAGCACAAGGGAAGACATCCCACACGTTGTTGCATCTATAATAGTGAAGGCTCATGATAATCAACACTCAATCTTTCCTATAGACAAACTTTTATCACTGATCGTGTTTTAAAATATTTGGTATTTTTCTGTATTGTTATGCATGCATTAAAATGCTTTTGTCGATGAAAAATTGCTCTTAAACATGATACTATTATCAAACTAGGAAATTGCCTGTCAAAAATGGCGGGAATAAAATGTGAAAGCTGGCAATGCTGTTTGCCAGACAATGCATGGCCCTTCCCCTTGTAACTTGTGGGCCTTGCCCCTCCCAGCGTCTACTCTCTCCCCTGTGCCTCCTTTCCCCCCCTCTCATGTGTCTCCTTTACCCCCTCTGCCCGCCTCCCCCCCCCCTCTTCTGTTCCACTGCTCATATGACTATGAACGTAACTACTGGATCTACCAATACACAGTATGTATATGGTGACTGTCATGTTTGTATGCCTCACACACAGTATCCCACTGTCCCATCATACATGGTATTGCCCTTTTACTCACCAGGGCCTGTCACTGCTAGGACCATATGACACACAGCATTATACCCACTGACGGACCAGGGTCTATCACTGTTGTTATCCCCAGACACACAGCATTATACCCACTGTTCTGTCTGTATGACTCACCAGAGCCTGTCACTGTTGTTATTCTGACACACAGCATTATACCCACTGATCTGGTTGTATGACTCTGACCCTCTAACACAGCATTACACCCACCGACACACAGCATTATACTATTATATTAAATATACAGCATTTGCGTGGCTTGATCCAGAAAGTAGTTCCGGACGGAGGACGGGAATCGCAGAGTAGACTGAGTGCGGCGCTGCTGGCAGTGTTGCATCCAGGTAAGTGCTTCATCTACTGGCGGGAACCAGGTAGTGGGGGTACGTGCACTGGCAGGAACCAGGTACTGGGGGTACGTGCACTGGCAGGAACCAGGTACTGGGGGTGATGTGAGCCCTGCACTGACAGGAACCAGGTACTGGGGGTGATGCGAGCCCTGCACTGGCAGGAACCAGATACTGGGGGTGATGCGAGCCCTGCACTGACAGGAACCAGGTACTGGGGGTGATGCGAGCCCTGCACTGACAGGAACCAGGTACTGGGGGTGATGCGAGCCCTGCACTGGCAGGAACCAGGTACTGGGGGTGATGCGAGCCCTGCACTGGCAGGAACCAGGTACTGGGGGTGATGCGAGCCCTGCACTGACAGGAACCAGGTACTGGGGGTGATGCGAGCCCTGCACTGACAGGAACCAGGTACTGGGGGTGATGCGAGCCCTGCACTGGCAGGAACCAGGGACTGGGGGTGATGCGAGCCCTGCACTGGCAGGAACCAGGTACTGGGGGTGATGCGAGCCCTGCACTGACAGGAACCAGGTACTGGGGGTGATGTGAGCCCTGCACTGACAGGAACCAGGTACTGGGGGTGATGTGAGCCCTGCACTGACAGGAACCAGGTACTGGGGGTGATGCGAGCCCTGCACTGACAGGAACCAGGTACTGGGGGTGATGCGAGCCCTGCACTGGCAGGAACCAGATACTGGGGGTGATGCGAGCCCTGCACTGAAAGGAACCAGATACTGGCGGTGATGCGTGCCCTGCACTGACAGGAACCAGATACTGGGGGTGATGCGAGCCCTGCACTGACAGGAACCAGATACTGGGGGTGATGCGAGCCCTGCACTGAAAGGAACCAGATACTGGGGGTGATGCGAGCCCTGCACTGAAAGGAACCAGATACTGGGGGTGATGCGTGCCCTGCACTGACAGGAACCAGATACTGGGGGTGATGCGAGCCCTGCACTGACAGGAACCAGATACTGGGGGTGATGCGAGCCCTGCACTGGCAGGAACCAGGTACTGGGAGTGATGCGAGCCCTGCACCGGCAGGAACCAGGTACTGGGGGTGATGCGAGCCCTGCACTGACAGGAACCAGGTACTGGGGTTGATGCGAGCCCTGCACTGACAGGAACCAGATATTGGGGGTGATGCGAGCCCTGCACCGGCAGGAACCAGGTACTGGGGGTGATGCGAGCCCTGCACCGACAGGAACCAGGTACTGGGGGTGATGCGAGCCCTGCACCGACAGGAACCAGGTACTGGGGGTGATGCGAGCCCTGCACTGGCAGGAACCAGGTACTGGGGGTGATGCGAGCCCTGCACTGACAGGAACCAGGTACTGGGGTTGATGCGAGCCCTGCACTGACAGGAACCAGATACTGGGGGTGATGCGAGCCCTGCACTGACAGGAACCAGGTACTGGGGGTGATGCGAGCCCTGCACTGACAGGAACCAGATACTGGGGGTCATGCGAGCCCTGCACTGACAGGAACCAGGTACTGGGGGTCATGCGAGCCCTGCACTGGCAGGAACCAGGTACTGGGGGTGATGCAAGCCCTGCACTGACAGGAACCAGATACTGGGGGTGATGCGAGCCCTGCACTGAAAGGAACCAGGTACTGGGGGTGATGCGTGCCCTGCACTGACAGGAACCAGGTACTGGGGGTGATGCGAGCCCTGCACTGACAGGAACCAGGTACTGGGGGTGATGCGAGCCCTGCACTGACAGGAACCAGATACTGGGGGTGATGTGAGCCCTGCACTGACAGGAACCAGATACTGGGGGTGATGTGAGCCCTGCACTGACTGGAACCAGATACTGGGGGTGATGTGAGCCCTGCACTGACTGGAACCAGATACTGGGGGTGATGCGAGCCCTGCACTGACAGGAACCAGGTACTGGGGGTGATGCGAGCCCTGCACTGACAGGAACCAGGTACTGGGGGTGATGCGAGCCCTGCACTGAAAGGAACCAGGTACTGGGGGTGATGCGTGCCCTGCACTGACAGGAACCAGGTACTGGGGGTGATGCGAGCCCTGCACTGACAGGAACCAGGTACTGGGGGTGATGCGAGCCCTGCACTGACAGGAACCAGGTACTGGGGGTGATGCGTGCCCTGCACTGACAGGAACCAGGTACTGGGGGTGATGCGTGCCCTGCACTGACAGGAACCAGGTACTGGGGGTGATGCGAGCCCTGCACTGACAGGAACCAGGTACTGGGGGTGATGCGAGCCCTTCACTGGCAGGAACCAGGTACTGGGGGTGATGCGAGCCCTGCACTGACAGGAACCAGATACTGGGTGTCATGCGAGCCCTGGGGACCTCATGATGAGCGCCTACGGCTCGCTTTGCGAGGGACGCAAAAGTGTAACCAACATTGCAAACGTCACATACACTGACAACTATATATGTGATTCTTGCTTTCAGATGAAACAGCAGCAAAATGCTTTCAATGTCCCTTTAACATAGCTCCTCATTGATGCCAGGTACAAATGGTTCTACAGTGGAACATCTATATTCATTCGACCCTATATTCGTCAAATCCAATATTTGTCACATGTTTAGGCTAAAATATGCTTCTATATTCATCACAAAATCTAATATTAGTCATAAAATGTAAAAAACAGAAACTGACAATATTGGATAAGTTCTTTATTCACTAGCAGTTTATTTAGCAATCAGGCATTCACCAGAATTGGAGTTACCTGATGTCTAATAGAAGGTGACTCCCCATCTAGACAATAATTCCTGTGCTTGGCTTCTGCCATCATTACCCCTCAGTTCTGGTTACATTTTTGATTTATTTAACTATCAGATTCGAGGCTGGGATTATTCCAATTTTAGTTTATTCCTATATTCATCCGATTCAGTATCTGTGTCCCTAAAATCTCAGGGGATCAGAGAGTAAAATACCCCAGGATAAGACTTGTGTCAGAAGCAGGATCGGATTTGATTTGTAGAAAACTGGCAGGGCGGAAGAAGCACTTGGACCTTTGGTAAGATTACATCTTCATTTTTTAAAATCTTTTAGTACAATGGTTCTTTTATTTTGTGTGGTCAGTCAAATATAGATAGGATTACCATACAAGGCTCACATAAACACTGATGGCAAAATCAACTGATAACATATTCCTACATACCCATAAATAAAAGGTATCAACAGTTGTGATCCATGCCTCATTCACTAGACACTGGGAGCGTGATTGTGACATCACTGTAGATAATAACATTATTGCCTTTTTTGTTTGTTTTTCGGCAGTTTTAAAGCATATCTCTTTTGCAACCTTTGGTCTGTTCCTTTAAGAGAGCAGGGAGCTAGTCAATCTCAAACTGTGCAAACCTTGTAAAACTAATGTTCAGCTCTCTACTAAAGACCACAAAGCCTGGAAATTAGCTGGAATTAAATGTATCATGAAAACAGTAGTATTACAAAATGAAATGTTTCTAAAGAGAGAGCGCCTTGTTCTTGTAAGAGAAAGCACAATATTTCCTGGCAGAATAAGGACAAAGCTACCTGTGGCTACACTAAGTGCCTTGTAATGCTCTGTGTAAACACCATTGTACCAAGAGTTAATATATTACAAAGCAGACTTTAGAGTTTAAATACTGTCTATATTGCTCCACACACCTTGGGTAGTCTACTGAGCACTAACCAAGAGGCAAAGGGCAACTGTTTTACAGGATAAATGCATACATTATAGAGCAAATGTGATTTATTAGCAAGTATATTGGGAATCATGAAGTTCAACCAGGGATAGGCAGCATTTTTGTGTGCCAACTACCACCAAGGGGACATGTTTTTTGGCCATTTTAGTTAGACCAGAGTTGGAAATGGTCCATACGTTGTCATTTTGTCTAAGTCCTCTACAATTCCCATCACCCAGAGAAAATGTCATTAAAGAGATATGTCAGTTTGCTGGATTATGAGTGCATCTGATAGGAGAATTAGTAGTATATACAAAAAAAAATGTTTGAATGAAAAAAATCCCAAATTAAACATTTAAGCACCTACATTAAAGTCAGCAAAATCTCTTGTAATGTCTGACATTTGAACATTAGAAGTAACACCCTCCAAACACAGGCTAAATTAGCATTAAACTTAAAATGATTTGTTTTGGCCAATCAGGTTAGCTGAAACTTTTGAATTCACTCTGGGGTTCTGTTTGCAAAGCAACCTGGGATATGTAGTGTATCACTGATATGTAATATATATTTTATTACTGCTGATAGAGAGAGGAAGCTGCAAGGAGCAGGTAAATAGTGGGTTAATATTGCTCCTCTGATGCTGCATGCGGATGGGGGGGGGGCAGATACCTGTGTAGACAACCCCTGGAGGGGTCAACATAAAGGGATTTTTTGTTATTTTAGATACATTTTAGATAAATAAAAATAAAATGTGATGCATACACATAGGCTGCTTTTTGCCTAAGGAGTGCAAAAATGTATTAATCCATGAAACTGTCATATCCCTTTAATAATTAAACAATGCAATTGACAATATTATGTACTTTTAATTGGGTATTTATTTCCTCTCTAGTACTAGCAGTGCTCACCATCAATGGACCACATCACATCGTGGTGGAAACACTTTGGATAGTTTCCCCATTTGAAAAAAAAAACAAAAACTAACAGTGGTACATTATAATAAGGGACACTGAAAGCATTTTTTCGTTACTAGTTTATCACATGCCAGTGCCTGGTTTAGATTGTTTCCACAAATCTGGCCATTAAAAAGGTTCCACTCAAGACATGTAGATATAAAGGGCTGCTAAAGGAGACACTGCACTCTTTTGAAGGGCTTGATATGATAATAGTCAACATATATATATGTTTTAAGTTTACAATAGGCTGATACACATTTTACAAGATGGATCAAGTTTGTGGTAGACATAATGATATTCCACCTTCACTAGGGATACCCAATAGACTCTTAGGGAATGCTCTAACAGTACATTTATAAGTGACGGGAGAAAATAAACCAATTGCAGACTACTACCATAAAACCTGCAAACAATATCTAATTAAAGGGACTCTTGTCACCTTAACAGGAAGTTGATTTAATTTGAAAAAGTATTAAAAACTGGCTATACATTGTACTACAATTTGTCTGATATATTTACATTTGATTTTGCGTCCCCTTTATGCTAATGTACAGTTCACAGTTGATAAAGGTGGGAGAGGAGTTGGTCAGATAATGTTGCAGGTCTTTATTTTGGTCACTACATAGACAGACACGCAGACTGTAATACTAAATAGCACAACAAAAAGGCTAATTAGTATGCGTGAGCTGCTCATCTGCACATAAATACAGCAACTACAATATCGAATTTCTCAGGACAGATTAACTTTAGAAACAAATGAACACCACAATATAGAGCCAGTTTTTCATGCTCTTTTAGAATAACATATAAAAAACAACTTGATTTTAGGTGACAGAGGACTACATATGTATATATTTCAATGAAATCGTCACTTAATTATCAGGAACATTTGAAACTGATTAACAGGTATAAAAGCTCGTGGCTTTTCATGGTTGGATGCCATTAGTCCCCCTGCCTGCTGTCAGTGCTGTACCACAGGCTGGGGATTGTGCCCCCCCTGGTCTGCAGGGCACTAGAAGGGATTACAGTGAGGTCTGATGTGATGCACTGTACTAGAGCAGGACAATGGGGCACCACAGGATGGGCACCATGCCATGTAATCTCCAGTGACAGTAGAAAAGTATACAGACTACCCATCGATGCGACTCATCCCACTCCAGTGACTATTAACCCATAGACGCCCACTAATACGTGTACCAACAAACAGGAGCGTCACCTAGCTGTTTAATCTAACACCCCCGCCTCTTACCGGCTCCATGGCGGCCTCTTCAACAATGTCAGGCAACGAATCACTTCCGCCCTTACTTCGGCGCACAGGCCCGCCCTTACACCACACAATATCCGTTCATATCCAATTACCTACCCACTTCCGGTACACATTTCCCGCGCCATCTTGCGTGTGGCACTTTTGCAAACTTCTTTACCACTCAGTTCAACACATAAATACACACCATTCCACCAAAACAAACAATTGAAATGGTCTTAAGTATTTAAAATGCATTTTATTTGTCCTTTAAAAACAAACCAAAAGAAGCAAACAAGCTCATCTCACTTGCCTCTTTCACATAAATTATATACATTTCAAAATTATATTCAATACAAAAACATGCCACGTACAAGTTTTTATTTTCATTTTTTTTAAAAAAGGAATAATTTTATGTTTTCTACGAAGGACAATTTTTCTGTACAGAATCCTCACCACACAAGTTACAGCTCCTCATGGAATATTTTGTCAATACAAAATAAAATGGAAATGTAAAAAAAAAAATGCAAACACAAAAAAAAAAAAAGGAATATTATGGAAACTGAATATTTGCAAGTGGAGACCAAAATAAGATGAAAATCACACAATAAATGAAAGTGTTTATACAAGCAAAATCAAGTATTTCAAGCATGGGTCTGGGTTGTGAGGAATAAAACTGTATAGAGTTTACCTAAAAGCTACATTATGGTATTTTATAGATATCATAATTGAATATCATCTGACTGTTCTGTCAGGTCCCAGTGAAGAGCTGGAAATTAATTGTTATAGAAGCAGGAAAATAAAATAAAAGTAAAGAATATTTCATTACAAATGTCAGGCTCTTCATAGTGTCCAGTGGTTTTTTTGCTAAAATGGAGCCAGATAACGCAAAACATTCTTTGTTTTGTTTTTACCTATTTAGAATTTTATTTACACATACCTTTCCTTTTTCCTTTTATTTGTACAACTTTGCAGCTTTTAAACAGTTGTGGAAGCAGCTTGTGTTAAAAAGCATCAGCACTTAATCTCTCATATATTCACACTAGCTTTGATTTGAAATGCCCTTGGCCTTTTTTGCACCAATTTTTTTTTATTATTATTTTTTATTCTGTGCACGTCAAAACATAATTACTATGTCTGCTAAGGGAAGGGTCAACCGCATACTGTCGTGAGCAGGAAACGTTTGTGAATAGTTTTGCACTGCTCGAGTACATGAAAGCTAATTCTTGCATCAGAAGCAACATCATACATTTAGAAAAAAAAACTAGTGTGGAAGCCAAAAGGATTGTGTCCTATTCATTATAAAACCACTGAGTTCAGTGACTGATCACAGATCTTAGGATTTCACTAGTGCTCTATCTGTCCTTCTGTACCCATGTGATATACTTGAAACTGATAACGAAGCAACTTGTATATTCTAAGCCCTAGGGCACCAAGCCAGTCATAGAAAATGACCCTGTACTTCCCTCACACAAGGTTGTAATACATAAATATAATTACATGTACAAATAAATAACTCCCCTTCACCTATTCCCACCCCAAGCACTGTGCTAAAATCAGGATGTGAAGTATATATTGAGAGAAAAGCAGCAGCTTCAGAATAATGCGAGTCAGACATGAAGGGTTGGTTGGGACAGAGACAGTAGAACATTTCTAAAACCAGATTTATTTATTTTAAAATGTCCACCTATTCAAAAATATATACTAACATTAATACCCATATTTTTTTTTTTATCTTGGGCTCTATGGGAAGCTGGGTTAGGGAGATTCATGATGCACTCAGAATTGATAAACAAATATAAACCAAAGTCTAACACACATACATCACACCTGCCATAAAAGCCTTTTCCTCTACCCCACTCATATTCTATTATTGGGAAGGACGAGGACTTCAGGCACAACATGGGGTGAGGAAAAGGGGTGCAGAGGAATAAACCAAAAGCAGGCAGTCAGCAAAATCACACTTCTTAGTGCACTCCTGTCTGCTTCAAGACCATTTCGTAAGCCAAGAGGCAGGCCACAAAGCTTCAGAAAGGGTTCACCGCAGTTCAACCCTAACCGTTCAATATCGGGTGAACACTATTTCCATCACACAACTCCCATTATATGAGTTGTGTCCTTTTTGAGGTGCTATATATATATATTTTTCGTTGCCGTGGGAGTGTCACATATACACATTAATATCCAACAGGCAGATGAGGTAGGTGCTGGCAGGTGCCTCCGGGACTGGGTAGCTGTGACAGGTAGCAGTCATTGGAACTGTCTCTGGCGCTCATTGAAAGCAACTACTGTGCTTTGTCTGCAGTCTTATGTGCTCTCTCTCGCGCTCTGAGGGTCCTGTAGATATAGGATTGTCAAACTGCTTTGTTAACTTATGACTGTTTTTTTTTCTCCTTTATTTTTTTTTCTTTTGCATCTTCTCTTTTTGAGAAATCAGCACAAAATATCTTAATATTAAAAAAAACAAAAAAAAAAACAATTAAAAATAGGAGGTTCCATCCCACACAAAGCATCTTAGACACAAATTGTTACTTCAGGGAAGGATAGGGTGCTACACATATAGGTCCTGCAGTTCAGTGTGTAGTGATCATGTCCTCCGTGGCAAGCTTTTACCTTTTCCCTTTCACCACAGGAGAGGCTCTCAGACCAGTTGCTGACACCAATTTACCCCTTGAGTACGAAGCAAAGGGTTGCCGGAGTGCTTAAGTCATCTCTGGAACCGTTGACATGGTGGTGTGACAAAGCAACACAAGCTGGTGTCCTGTGCTCTCTCTCCCTGAGGTCTCTTCTAAAGGGCACATGTTCAGGATGACTGGAGGTAGTTGAATATCACCCTTCCCCTCAGTTCATCCATTTCCGACAGTTCCATGCTCCACAATGACATGGGATCTTGTGCTGATCATCCTCAAAGTCAAACTGGTAATCATATGTTAGCTGGAAGAAAACAACAGTGGAAGATAAGAATGGCCTCTAAATAATAAGTATGCCTGATATCCAGCTGCACAAAACATAATTTCAAATTGCAGACTTACCTCCTCTCCCTTTGGGATTCTCCGACTAGAGATAATGATAATCTTGTCTTCTTTGTCAAAAGTGACTACTTCTGCCACACAATTTGGAGCACAGGAATGGTTGATGTACCTAAAAATGGAAGAAATGCATAAGAAAATCAACCCCCACAAAATAAATTATCCCACCATCTCATTAGTAAGTAGTGATACTAACCTGGCTGGCCCACCAGTCAGAGTGGCATCAATCACATGCTCATTATTGATTCTAAACATGTAAATTCCTCGATTCTGTAGGGAAAAAAAAAGAATCCATATTAGACTGAAGAATTATTATAAAATTAACTATCATTTAAGATTATCCTACACGGGTTACCCACATTAAAGGCTGTTCTGTAACATGATCTGAAAATTAGTTTGTAAATGGCCCCCATTTACAACCAAAGACTTGCTTGTGAATGAATAATATGTATTTTATCACCAAAGCTCAAATAACTTGTCAGTGTGAGACAGGGGTTTAGTCGACAACTTTCCATTGTGATACCTAGCCACCAACTGCAATTTATTTTATATTAATTTAGAGGCACTCTTAAGGCTACAAAGAATCAGCCAGATACTGTAATTCGCTTTATTACTGAAGCTAAGTTGACATTAAAGCATCTACATATCTAGGAACCAGAGGATATTTATTAGTTACAAAATGCTCAAGTATGGTGCATTACATTTCATATATTAGATATAAGTAAAGACATGCTCAATTTACAAATTGATTTCTACAAGGAAATGTTCTTAGGATTGATGAAACTAAGCTAGTCATTACTACCAAATTATAAACTCAAAACTATTTACATTATTTTCCAAACAGTGAAGCTATATCAATTTACAGGCACTGGATGCCTATCAACAATAATGTAGGTATATATATATATATACATATACACACACACACACACACATTAGTAGCAAAGATTTGAGAACATATTGGGTACATTTGTTTCAGCAATAAGCCTGTCAGTATGTAATCAACATAGGATTTTTTTCTCAATAAGTAGTATTACAAATGGGATCTAACAAAATGTATCTAATGACTTGAAATTGAGCCGGGTATGACACATTACACTACCCGAGGAAGTTTCTCCTCCTCTTAGCATTTTCCCTGCTATATACTTGAATGTTGCTTTTTGTCACCCATGATTTTATTGCGCTATTTTACTATTTGTAGTAAAAAAAAAAAAAAATTCTATGCACTGATTTAAAGAGTGACTTACTCTCCCAGAACCAATAAGTGCACACTTATCCTACTCTGGTCTAGTGCAGGTGTTTTCCTATATTTCTTATGTATGTGCGTTTTCTAACAACACATATGCAGGTTTTCACGTTACAGAGTTCCCACCAAATAACTGTGGCTGCCATTATAATAAATAATAAAATACAAACCTGTTCTTCGTAAATCTTTTCCCGCCGGTTTGCCACCTCATTCCTGATAATTGTGCCAATGTACTCTATCACCATGGTGTGCTTCTCCAGGTCCTTGGCTGCATATAGTCCAAGGCCTTGAATTCTGGAACGTGCCAGATACACATTGTTCTTCCATTCAGTCTTCAGTCGCCGATACTGGGATGACTTGGAGTGCACAAACTGCTTGCTGTAGGGAGTATTTGTCTCTCCGGTGAAGGTACTCTGGTAGGCTTTGGACATGCTAGTGCTATTCAAAGTGTGTGGCCTGCAGGGAAAAAGACTGTCACACATTTCATTTAAGAGTCTTGATAACAGTTGGTTGAATCACAGAGATATACTTAAATCATTGCCTGTTTTGGACCAGTGAGAGAAAACATGTTCAGTATGAAGGAAAGCATAGAGCAAAAAACCATGGCAGTAGCCTTCTAAAAATCACACCATTAAATAGATTTTGATATTTATTAAAAAGAGTTATATGTGGTAGCAAAAGAAAATGGTCTTTCTACTCAAAAGAATATATCAGAGGGAAGTCAAGCAAGAAAAAGGATTTAGATATTAAATTAATATCTTCAAATGGATTCTATAGCCATTTTCTTTTCAACCTATTAACAGTTGTGTAGTCAACAGACGGACCCAGGGCCGCATGAGACCCTCAACCAGTACCCATGCAGCCCTCAGACATTTAGTATGCAGCCCCAGACTGTTCTCTATAGTGGGAGAGTATGACCCTCTTCAGCAATAAACAGTCAATTATATCTCTCCAAAACCAGCAAATAAAAATAATTAACTGCATTCCTAAATACCTCTCCTTATTATCTATACCTCTTTTCAATTACATTATTTCCTACAGTTATTTTGCCTTTTTCTTTGTGTAAAATAAAAAGGTTTAAAGCACTGTTGAGCCCTTTTAAGGACGGACAGGCCATAAATGGGGCCCTCCAAGGGAAATTGGAAGCCCATCACTGTTAACTGTTAGAACATGTGATAATCTGAGCTGGAAAGGATAATGGCTGCCGAAATAGGAAACCAGGGCGAACATGGGACTCCTCCCTGATCTTCACCAAGATCCAGTGATATGGGATTTGTTGGTGCTACATAAAAAATTCTGTATTTACATTGCTTTTATTTTGCGCTTTAGCAAAGAGGTGGACGTTTTCCATATATATTATATATATTCTTCATGTACATTATGTATTTTTAACAAACAATTTCTTTCACATACTGCAACTAGGGCATTGAAGAACTCACCTTTTGTAGTGGGTCATGATCTTTGGCTCAGATCTTGCACACCCAGTCGGGTTGATCATGAGAGGCAGTTCCATTAAAGGATGTCTGCCATATCTGAAGAGATAGTTTTGACAGTTCTCCACGCCAGGTAACTAGAAGGAAAATCAATGTAAAGATTTGAGCACATTATGCAAATAAGCAAAGAGAATGTTGCAGTGAAAACAGGTTTAAAAACTAGACATAACATTGTAGTAAGGAATACATGTCAAATATTGCCTATATTCTGCTATAAACTTACAGACTCTGCGATGCGCAATACTGCATGCAATGTCAGTCCAAACATTTCTTCTCCTTTCAGATACTCTGGAAAAAGTCGTAGCATTCCCGTCTCTCTTCTCATTCGTGCTACAGGTTCAGCAATACGATACCAGAGGGCTGGAAAATGGAGAGTCATATAATTAAGCAGAGGGATACACGGCAGATTTGAACAAAATTTCCTTTTATAATTAGCAGAAGTAAGAAATTATCACATTGAATTTATACACGTAGATACAATTGCTTTTTATTTTATATATAAAATAAAGGAGGAAAAAGAAGAGCAGATTAGAGTGATGCGGGAAAATGTCCCAGTAATTGCAGAATATATACAAATAACATTATCTACATGAATAGATCTACCGTTTAAGGTCTTAATGTTTTTGTTTGTAAAAATGTATCATCATTCTAATCTCCATCCAGATACACCACAACATCATGTCCAGTTGGTATATCAACTATTCCTGAGAGAAATAACACAAACTCAGTAGGAGAGTAGGAAAACTTATCATGAAACTTATCAAAACTTACGCTTAAAACACACAACCTTTAAGCTCACTTATCTAATTTTTCCAGTGAAAGTTTTAACAACCAGCCAATTATCTATCATATTTATGCATGTATTTTGTATGTATATTTGTTGGTTATGCACTATCTGGGTCTGACTCATGACCACTGCTTTCTCTCTCTTTATTCACTGGAGGCAAAGAAAATTATAAGAAGAATAATTGCTTGTACTTGTTCATATTTATTTATGTACAGTAATACTGAAATATTTATTTCACTGTTTACATTAAGTGGGTAAGTGCATTTCATATTTTTAACATATAGGGGAAATGCACTTAAATTAAGTGTTATATTTGTATCTATTGGGTGGGAATCTAAAGGATACATGGGCACAAAAAAAAAAGCTACTCTGAGGTCACTTTAGTGTACCATCTGTAGTACGCTGGGGGAATGAAACACATCAGATTAGAGCTGGAAATAACGCAATTTACAAAAAAGATTACATTTAAAAAAAAAGTTAAAATATGTTAACTGGGAGTACCGATCATGTGGCCTACACCAGCCTTGGGATTCTCACTGCTGAGCCTAAAGGAAATCAATCAGAATGACTGTAGCAGTGACTGAATCAGATGTCCACAGGAGCTAAATCCTGAATTCCTGGCTAGTGTTCTGTACTCTAGGACTAGCCTTCAAATAGAACCACAAACTTTAAAAATGACTAGGCTCCACAAAGGTGCTCAATGCATTATGGTTGGATGAACCAATAATTCAATTCAATAAAAGTACACAATAACCACTTAGAAGAAAAGTCTATGCAACAGTATCCACGGGGGAGGGAGAGGGGGACACAAGAGGGGGACACAGAGGGGGACACAGAGGGAGACACAGAGGGAGACACAGAGGGAGACACAGAGGGAGACACAGAGGGAGACACAGAGGGAGACACAGAGGGAGACACAGAGGGAGACACAGAGGGAGACACAGAGGGAGACACAGAGGGAGACACAGAGGGAGACACAGAGGGAGACACAGAGGGAGACACAGAGGGCACCAGAGGGGGACACAGAGGGCAGCACATTACCCACCCTCGGCTTATACTCGAGTCACTAAGTTTTCCCAGTATTTTGTGGTAAAATAGGTGCCTCGGCTTATACTCAGGTTGGCTTATACTCGAGTATACGGTATATCTTTACCCAATGAGGGTGTTATTCTATTGGTGTTCGTATAATACCTATATTATACAGGCAGTTTATTTACCTTGTCCCAATGTGGTTAATATAAGGCTAAACTTGTTTTTAACTGTATGAATGAGTATTTCTTATGTACATTTATGCATTTTTGGTTTGTATTGCATCATTTTATTTTGGTCTAGGTTTCTTGGATATTATTACACTTTATTGTAGGGCATTTAGCCAGCTTGAGGGGCATACCATATAGCCCTTGAGATAGGAGGCTTCTAAGTGGTTATTGTGTACTTTTATTGAATTTAATTATTGGTTCATCAAACCAGAATGCATTGAGCACATTTGTGGAGCATAGTCATTCTTAAAGTTCATAATAAAGTTCCAGTTTTTAAAGTTTGTGGTTCTATTTGAAGTATAGTGTTAAGCACTGTAACGATAGTACGGCTATATCTATTGTTTCACACTATTATTATTATTATTATTATAGTTCATTTATAACGCGCTGACATATTCCGTAGCGCTGTACATAAGTTAAGTTCAGACAATGATAAATACAAATCAACAGGTCTTTGAGCTAGGAATACAATGTCCATGGTGCATTCCCAAAGTACTTAGGATAGAAACTCGCAGACTTACAATCTAAGGTATAGTGAGTGGTAAAAGAGGGAGAGAGAGGTGATAAACGTTAGGGTGGAAGGTGATACGCTTCTTTAAAGAGATGCGTTTTAAGTAAGGTTTTAAATGTTTTGAGGCAAGAGGATAACCTGGTGGAGCGAGGCAAGGAGTTCCAGAGACTAGGGGCAGCACGAGAAAAGTCCTGGAGGGGGGAGTAAGAGATGGTGACAAGAGTTGTAGAAAGAAGAAGGTCATTAGCAGAACGAAGAGGGCAGGTGGGGGAGTATTTGGAGAGGAGAGCAGAGATGTATGGGGGAGCGTTATTGTTGAGGGCTTTGTAAGTTAGGGTCATGATTTAAAATTTTATTCCTGAGGCTAAGGGAAGCCAGTGGAGTGATTGACAGAGAGGTGATGCCGACACTGAATGTTGTGTATGGAAGATGAGTCTAGCAGAGGCATTCATAATGGATTGAAGTGGAGATAGTCCGGTGGTGGGTAGGCCAACAAGAAGCGAGTTGCAGTAGTCAAGTCGAGAGATGATGAGAGAGTGTATTAGGATTTTAGTTGTGTCTTGTGTAAGATAGTGATGAATTCTGGAGTTTTTTTTTTAGATGGAGAAGACAAGATTTAGTTAGTGATTGTATATGAGGGATGAAAGACAGAGCGGGGTTCAATAGAACTCCAAGACAACAGGCTTGGGAGGTGCCTTCCCACACTTTAACCAAGAAAATTAGCACAGTACAGAAAAAAAGAGAATTTTTTAAGCACAGTGAAGTCCAACACTCTCACACATTAAAATAAAATGTCTTCGATATTATAGAAAGTGTATTCTATATATATTTTGCATGTAAACTAAAATATTAATTTTTAAGAAAATTATCAATAAAGAAAAATAGATAAAAAGTATAAAGCCACTTGATATACATTTTTGTACTACAGTAGCCTTTTAATTTAATTTAGTGTATCTACTAACCTTGTGGGGAAGAGTCTGTCAGCACCACATCCTCATAGCCATACTCTATGACTTGCACACTAAATTCTGGCCGACCATTATTATCACAAACTCTGCAACGGTAAGAGCAACGCCGGTGACTGTGTCGCATACTCCAGTACATTCGTGTAGCCTCATAGCCCACAGGGTACAGGGCAGTCACACTGTGGAAATCCTGAATCTGATGGGGTAGCAGTTGGCCGATTGCATGGAACACCAGCCCTCCGACCCTAAACATGTGTATGCGGTCTCCCCGTTGAATAATACTGGCGATCTGGCTAACTTCATCCCGCTCAATATATACTCGTCGGAAAACTGTGAAGGAGCTTAGCTCCTGCTCACATGACCCCTTTAGTTTGTGCATTGGGCACAGCATGGTCTTGTCCTTGAAGAACATGCACTTGGCACGGATGGCACAGGCAAAGTGATACACATTTGGGCAACGCAAGCGATTGCAGCTGTTTGTGGCGCCTGTCTTCTGACATAAACTACACTTTGTGAGCAACCCACGGTGAAGTGCCACCTCCACATTTATTAGTGCACCACCCTGGGTCTCATAAACCTCTGTGGACCACAAAGCACAGTTAAGATGCACCCAAAGATCAAGGTCCAGATTGAGCAGACGAGCTGGTCCATCAGTTGCTCCATCACCCTCTTCGTGGCAGAAGCAGCACTTGCGTAGGTCCTGGGGCAAAGTATCAGGCCTCAGAGTCGTCCCTAGTCTTTCAATCACATCACAAATCTCTTTCTCACAATGGCGATTGACGATTTTCTGGAAAGTAATCAGAATATGGAGTCGTTTCCAGCGAATCCCTTTCCACTTCTTTATTCGTGGCTTTGGCTCCTCCATTTCATCCTCTGACGGCCTCGCACGTTGTTTGATTTTTACTGAGTCCATAGCATCCTTTTCTGGAGACTGGGGTGGAGGTGGAGGTGATGGAGGTGGAGGTGATGGAGCGGGAGGTGGTGGTGGAGGTGATGGAGCGGGAGGTGGTGGTGGGGGATCTGGTTCAGCAGCAGGAATCTCTGTTGGGCTAGAAGGTGAGGGAGCAAAAGGTGATGGTGGAGGGGACGTCTCTTCAGGTAACACAGGAAGCTGCCGCACATCCAAATTAGTGACATTGTTCACATAACAATGGTGCACAGCTTTCTCCAGGATTGTATCCTCCTAGGATTGAAAAATACAAATAAGTTTTTTTCTTGGACTACAGCAAAAAAACATAGCACAGAGCTAACTAAAGAAAGCCTGCAATACAGACCTGTGCCAGGAGAGTCAGAATGTCCAGCTCACTCTTTAGTGTGTACCCAGGAAGAACAGCATCAAGTTGTTTCAGCCAGTCTGTACTATTCTCTGGCTTTCCCGGAGAAGGCTTGTCCTTCTCACTGCATTCTCCTGTAGTGCAAACATTTTAGGGAAGGATGAAAATTAAAGTCTTCAAATAGCAAGATTACTGGACAACAGCAGGTTGGTACTAATAAATGACTGAAGATATGTATAAAATAATGCATTTGTTTTAAGTAAGCAATAAAAACAAATTCTGCAATTTCATAGTATCCTGGAGTGCTGCTCAATCCACTCATATAGGAGGGTGGGGTGGGGGGGGGGTTGGGAGTGTAATCTGCGAATCTTTAAGATTAGCTTAAAGCTTCATCTTTGCAGCATGATATAATAGGCAGAACATGAACTCAAATTACTTATTTTGCTAGCCAAAGAGTGATAATATCCCACATTGGATTACAATGCCCCATCCTAGGTCCAAATAGGGGAGGTTGTTATTTGTCCAAAATCTTCACCTAAACTGTACAATAGTACTGACATTATTCATACATACGTTAACATATTGTTCATATTTTCTACATGGTTCTTTTAATAAACCTAATCATGTGCAAATTTTTTTTTTTTTTTTTTAAGTAAAAAGTAAAAACAGTCTTTGCTCACTTTTATATGCAATTATGCTTTACTATAGCATTCCATTTTCTTTCCTGGGCTGCAATTAGCAGCTTCTGTCACAAGAAATTGTGTCCATATGTACTTATTAGCTATTTATTAGTCCCCACGAAAGCACTGGCAGTTTAAGCAGCCATTTTTCCATTCTAAAAATAGAATCTTCCTGTGCAAAGTATCCTCCCACCTCAGTAAACAGATTAGTAGAAACAAACCATTTGTTTCAAAACAGCAAACAACTGCGCTCTTATACAATGAAGAAGAGACAAGTAGATGATGTTTTTTTTTAGATTGTTAATGTAATATCTCAGTCATAGACTGAGGGTAAACTGCATACTTTCCTCTCAAATTATTTTAACAAAAGTTGTGCAAGTAATTGACAAAACAAGTGCTTGTATGCAGTTTCTCTGCGGTCTAGAACTATAAAAATAAAAAAAAGGTATTATTTGAATGACCCTTTATGTTTTATAGCACTGGCTTATTTGTTTATCCAAATTGCTTATGTCAAAGGGGCAGGAAAATATTTTGTTTTCTTTACTGTATCAGAAGAGGGTATTTGATAACGTGTCTGTTTTTGTTTCCAAATAAAAGGCCTCAACCTTTATTCAGAAGTTTATCTGCTCTAGGGGACTTGTCCTTTGTCAACCTATGAGATCTACAGACTGAAGTATGCATTTCCTGTTAACGTCAATTAAATTTAACTTGTTTTACTTTTTTTCATGGAAAACAAACATTTATAAAATGTAAATTGTGCTGTCTAAAAAAACAAAAACAAAAAAAAAAAAACAGTTGGGTTCTATGTCCTCTTAATACTGTTACTGTAACAGTACTTTTTGGAACTTCCACAAGAGAACACAATAAGAATATCATTGTGGAACTTTGGGACATAAGTTACTACAACCTAAAAGACCAAAAAGTTCTATTACACAGCAATTTAGCAAACCATCACCACAAAACTTAGTAGTAAGTCCTTCTTCACCAAGATAGAACACATAGTTCAATTTATAATGCAGAATAAATCTTCTGGTAGTCAACATCTTATTCTACTTTACTGAAATCCTATGAAATAAGACTACATAGACATTGATATGAGAGACAATGAGACATACCTTCTGAAGGTGGGTCTGCAGGTTTCTTCACTTCTATATTACTTTTTAGCCCACTCTCTGGAAAAAGCACTTCATATGAGCTTGGCAATTTGATGCTGAGCAAACCAGCAACAGCCGCAACTACCCCGTTTAGGTTCTGAAGGTTTAAACAATATATAAAAAAAAAAAGACAACTTGTGAAAATAGGGAATAAAACCATTGGCAATAAATAACACATTAGAAGTCCATTTCCATACTTAAAAATATGCACACACACAAATTTCCTCCTTACTTTAGCTGCAGCTGTGGAAACCGTTAGCATCACAGAGACTTCACTGCCTTTTGCTTTCTCCCAGGACAAAGTGCCACCTGCAGTGGTCACAAGCATTTTCGCAGCATGCTCTGGCAGAGCAGGCATATTCTGTGCAGGTTTCACATCAGGGAATACTGTGTAGCAAAATTAAGGTAATACGTCAAAAAAAGATTGTGAAAATGTGAATTGTGATATGAAAAAAGTGGTAATCGTTACAGGTTTCATAAAAAAAAAGTACCCATATTTAAAGCATAATGACAATAAAAGAACACACATGTAAAATTTCATAAGCCGTACTGACATTTATTTCCCACTAACCTGGTATGGCACAACGTGGAATGAGTGGTATAACAGGAGACAAAGCTCTTTCTTCCTGCTCCTCCTTTACATCACATAGAGGTGGAAATCGTGGTGTGTCTTCTCCTAGAATGCTCTCTGGAGAGGAGGCTGGGACAATGCTGTCTGGAGAATCACTTTCTTCATCACTCTCCATCCTAGAATAAATAAATAAAGCAACTGCACAATCAAAACACACCCTGCACCCATTAAGACCAAATGGTATTCCAGATTATACAAATGCTAGTACAATATACTAAAGGAACTACCGGTAATTAATATTATTATTGTGCATCAGCAACACTGAACCTTCTTACCTAACATCCTCACTCTGGTTGTGCGGTGGAGTGGGCAATGCAGCCAAGAGGTCCAGGCTACGCTCAACTGTACCTAAAAATGAACAGTGAAAAAGTGAATTAAAATTAAAAAGATGCCGAAAAATAGACATTGACATTAGCCGGCTTTCAGCTGGATCTTCACCCTATTTCCAAGTATAGGATACTGATAGGAGATCCAGCAAAAAGATCACAGAAAAAAAAAAAAAAAAAACAGTTCTCAGAAAAGATGGTACTTATAAATAAATATCTGAAAATATTTTGATACGGAAAAAAATAATAATGTAGTTTTCAAAGTTTAATAGTTTAGACTTCAGCACTAATGCTGCTCTCCATGCACTATCATGAGTCCAGATGGTAGAAGATCTGCCCAGGGCAATGGTCTTAATAGCAGCCTTGATCGGTTATCCTGATAACAGTCTTTCGTTGCTTACTTTCCTGCAGTGGCTATTGCAGGCAAACTTACACTGGTGAGATAAAATATAAACAATCTTGTGGGCAGATCCTATGTCACCTCCTGGACTCCTAATAGTGATGTAGACATTTATTGATAACTAAATAAATAAAACCCTATTCACTACGGAAGCTCTTTAAGTCAAGAAAACTAACACAAAATATTAATACAGAAAACAATTTGTTTATTCAGTCTTAGCCTCATTGGGAAAAGTTTATAAAATAGTAATAAACGCACACGCTTTCTGCAAGCAGAGAGCATGCATCTCACTGGAAGACACTTATGATTCCTACAGCTATATTTCTGCACGTTGCCCGACCCAAAGCAGTAAATGCCAGATACATAAAGAAAATAAATTGTCTTCAGTGGCTGTTTAATGTAACTTGTCCAAATATAAAAGCCAATCATTTTTAATACAAAAATACAAAATAAATCTTTAGTGCTAATTTAAAAACATGATTTTTTAATGCAAGATACATTTCTTGAGACTACAGTGTCCATTTAATACAAGAGAAACATAAAAACACTAACTTCAACAATATAAAAAACTATAAGCACCGCACTGCTGTACTCCCAACAAGATATCTGTAACTGACAACAGGATACGCTCACCTTTCTTGGTCTCAGCTTCTGTGCTGCTTTCGGTTTCTTTCTTTGCTTCACTAAGCTCTTCCACAGCTGTCACACCGTTGACCATTTTCTGTTGCACAGAGGGAGGAGGAGTTGGGGGCAGCGAGGACGGAGGGGTTGGCGGATTACTTAGGTTGTTCTTGAAACAAAGTCAGAAACCATATTAGTATAAACTCAAAAGAAGTTGATAGCATCAGAGGTTACTTCCTGGGAGCTGCATGTAGGTTGTACATACCCAGGTTCAGCTTCTCCCCTACTATTACACATATTCTTACCTTACTGAGCAACTGTGTGTAATAGTCTGGAACACTCTCCAAAGCTCCATTGCCAAAAGATCCTTTTAGAGGACTTTTGCCATTAATAGGGTTGCCACTTCCAAAAGGAGCAAAGAGACTGAAATTTGCTGTGATCGAAGGTTCCATTAGTGGTAACAAAGAGAGCTCCTGTACAACAAGACATATCAATTAATACTAATGATGAGGAACTAACAGATTTAACCTTTTTTTGTACATTTGAAATGTTTGTGCATAAGACAAATTGTATTACCATTTTGTTCATCCTACAGGTTACTCCAACAAAATGGTATTTTTACTAGGCATGAGCATTATAAGAATGAACACAAACAAAACGTATATCATTTTTTGGTTCCCACTACGCTTTCTTTGTCTTAGTATAGGGCCAAAATTATGAACCAGACAGAGAGAGAAAATCAACATTGTTTAAAGAGACAGGGAATGTCAGCATACCAAAATACTAGAATTATCAAAAAAACAAACAAACAAAAAAAAAAAAACAAATAGGAAGAGGAATAAAATATTTTCTTTAGTGCAATGGCTGCCTAGCTCCTGGAATTTATCAAGCCATGCCTAAATAAGTAAAAGGAATAATGTACATATTTTATGGGCAAAATGCTTTTAGAAAAATCAAACTTAAAATTACATAATACAGGGCTTAAGTGATGCCCCAAAGAATATGAAATCTTAATGGCTGATAACATGCTGTTGCCAGTTCATGCCATTATTGCCATTTATTACTAAGCCATCATAATACACCTTTGATATCATATTTTAACGACTGTATCCACTACACTTACCAATAAGAGCACACGTTTGACCAAGTAATGTACCTGTTTCAGTTGTTTCACAATAGCATCAGGAGACTTCAGACCGTCTTCTCTGCGAATCTTTTTTCGAGAATTAGATACCTTCTCATTAACCTTCTGTGTCCTTTTTGGCTTTGGCAGAGCTTTCTTTGCACAGATTTCCTGCAAATTAAACCATGGTTAATAAATGGCCAGCAATCCACCTCAATCAGTGGGTTCTGAACTGCATTTACATTTCACTGCTTGCATATTAAAGTCTTTTACACTATTACATATGCCCACTTTTCAACCCAAAATTATTATGATCCCTTTCAGCCTGACCAGCAATAGAATATCCTGAATCAACGGGGCTAATATGCCAGGGTCATGTATTATTTATTGCAAATTTGCAGGATGAGCCAATAGCTAAATGTCATGCTGACTAGAAAGTGGCAAATGATTTGGTCAGAATGTAGGTGCACATCCATCTTTTCACTGTCTGATACATGTATACTTTCTGCTGCAAAAGTAAAATTATATACATAGACTCACCTCCTTGGTCCGTGGAGCAGCCTGCAATTTCTGCTCAAGGACGCTCAATTTGTTGTCAATGTGACCATTTATGTCCACATGAAGAGCATCTGATGACCGCTGGGATGCAAGCTGTACAGTCTTGGCACGTAGTAGTTTCTGCAGAAGGAGGTGGCCAGCCTCTGTTTTAGATCCTATCGACACTGAATCACCATTTGTCTCACTTTTGAAGTCCTGGATAGCAGAAATGCTCTCCTCTATACACTCCTGTTTAAGGATCTTAGACAATTCAAGTCTATCGCCATTCTCTAAAGGAATATTTGCATTAGAAGATGCAACTGACTCCTGTTCTTTCTGAGTCTCTGTTATTGTGCTACTTTTCTGAAATGATGTATTCAATGGCAGGTCTTCAGTATTATCAGACCAAGACTGACAGTTCACTTTACTTGAAGATTCTTTGCTCTGTTCTACAGAGTCTTTAGAGTCTTCTATCTCAGTCTGCTTTGCACATGGGGTAACTAAAGCAGCTGTGGATAAGGACATGCCTGGGTTTTGGCTGTCAGTTGACAGAGACAAGCTACTGGGACTAGTTTTGGCCATGGGAGAATCTCCCATTGGCTTGACATGCTCATTTGGTGACTGGCTATGGGTCTGTGGTGTTGGCACAGATATAGGACATAAGGACTCTGGCGGCTCTTTCTTTGGTTCTTGAGGGGACTCTATATGTAACTGTGCCTGCTGCTGTTGAAATTGTTTTAAGTGCATTTCTAGTTGCTGTTGTAATTGCATCTGCTTCTGGGGAGGTTGCTGAAGTATTTGCTGCTTCAACTGTAGAATCCTTTGCACCTGCTGAATTGAATATGGCTGAAGATGTTTTTGGTGCGGCAGTTGTTGCAATTGATGTTGCTTTAGTTGCTGCAAATGCTGTGGCTGAGTAGCATGTGCCGGTGGTAGCTGCTCTTGCTGTAGGGCTTGCATCTGCTTCAGGGGCTGTAGAGGTTGTATATGCAGCTTAACTTGAGAAGACTGCTGTTGCATTGGCATCAGTTGCGATTGTTGCTGTAGTTGCGACTGCTGAAGCTGTGTCTGTATTTGCTGCATTGGTGGAGTTTGCTGCTGAGGAGTTTGATGTTCTAGTTTAAGTCGTATCTGTTGCTGCTGCAGAATTGTTTGCTGCAGAGGCTGTTGAAATAACTGCTGCATTTGTGGATTTTGCGGAGGCTGAAGTAGTATCTGTGGTTTGTTCTGATGCAACAGTGTTTGAGGCTGCTGTATATGATGTTGTAATGGCTGAATCTGTTGTATAGTTTGTGTTGTCTGAGGAGTCTGATTATGCATTTGTTGTGGTGACTGCTGCAACAGAGGTAATTGTATAATCTGCTGCTGCAATGGCTGCACAGATGTTTGCACAGCATGCTGAATTGAATGCTGCTGCAAATGTGGCAGTTGTTGACTTTGAGGTTTTATCTGCTGTGTCAACATTTGATGAGTCTGCAATGAGTGCAGCATTTGTGGTGTTTGTTGCTGCAACTGCTGCACCTGCTGTATTTGTTCAGTTTGTTGCACCTGATGCTGCTCCATCTGTTCATTCTGTTGTAACTCTTGCATTTTATTGCTTTGCTCCATCTGTACTGTCTGTTGTAACTGCTGCATATCTTGTTCTCCTTGTTCGAATGAATTCAGTGGTGGGGACTCCTTTGTTAGCTGCTGCTGAGCCAACTGATGTTGGGGCATCTGCTGCTGCTGAGCTAATAGCTGCTGATGTACGGTCAGCTGCTGTGAAGTCAGTTGCTGTTGTCTTATGTGCTGTTGAGCCAGTTGCTGCTGCTGCTGTGGGGTCAACTGAGCCAGTTGCTGCTGTGGGGTCAACTGAGCCAGTTTCTGCGGTGTATGCGGTTGAGCAGTGAATTGTTGTTGAGCTAATTGCTGCCATTGAGAAAGTTGCTGTAGAGCTGCCTGCTGCTGCTGCTGGGACGTTTGCTGCTGCTGGGACGTTTGCTGCTGCTGGGACGTTTGCTGCTGCTGAGCCACTTGCTGCTGCTGTTGGGGCGTCAGCGGCTGCTGAGCCACTTGCTGCTGCTGAGCCACTTGCTGCTGCTGTTGGGGCGTCAGCGGCTGCTGAGCCACTTGCTGCTGCTGTTGGGGCGTCAGCGGCTGCTGAGCCACTTGCTGCTGCTGTTGGGGCGTCAGCGGCTGCTGAGCCACTTGCTGCTGCTGTTGGGGCGTCAGCGGCTGCTGAGCCACTTGCTGCTGCTGTTGGGGCGTCAGCGGCTGCTGAGCCACTTGCTGCTGCTGAGCCACTTGCTGCTGCTGAGCCACTTGCTGCTGCTGAGCCACTTGCTGCTGCTGAGCCACTTGCTGCTGCTGAGCCACTTGCTGCTGCTGAGCCACTTGCTGCTGCTGAGCCACTTGCTGCTGCTGAGCCACTTGCTGCTGCTGAGCCAATTGTTGTTGCTGCTGCTGTTGGGGCGTCAGCTGCTGCTGAGCCAATTGTTGTTGCTGCTGCTGTTGGGGCGAGATCAGCTGCTGAGCCAGTTGCTGCTGCTGTTGAGGCGAGAGCTGCTGCTGCGCCAGCTGCTGATGGGCCAATTGCAGTTGCTGCTGCTGCTGGGGCGTCAGCTGGGCCAGACGCTGCTGCTGCTGGGGCGTCAGCTGGGCCAGACGCTGCTGCTGCTGGGGCGTCAGCTGGGCCAGACGCTGCTGCTGCTGGGGCGTCAGCTGGGCCAGACGCTGCTGGGGCGTCAGCTGGGCCAGACGCTGCTGGGGCGTCAGCTGGGCCAGACGCTGCTGCTGCTGGGGCGTCAGCTGGGCCAGACGCTGCTGCTGCTGGGGCGTCAGCTGGGCCAGACGCTGCTGGGGCGTCAGCTGGGCCAGTCGCTGCTGCTGCTGTTGTGGAGCCAGCTGGGCCAGTCGCTGCTGCTGCTGTTGTGGAGCCAGCTGCTGTTGCTGTTGTGGAGCCAGCTGCTGTTGCTGTTGTGGAGCCAGCTGCTGCTGCTGAGCCAGCTGCTGCTGCTGTTGTGGAGCCAGCTGCTGCTGCTGAGCCAGCTGCTGTTGCTGAGCCAGCTGCTGTTGCTGAGCCAGCTGCTGTTGCTGAGCCAGCTGCTGTTGCTGAGCCAGCTGCTGTTGCTGAGCCAGCTGCTGCTGCTGAGCCAGCTGCTGCTGCTGAGCCAGCTGCTGCTGCTGAGCCAGCTGCTGTTGCTGAGCCAGCTGCTGTTGCTGAGCCAGCTGCTGCTGCGGAGTCAGCTGCTGCTGAGCCAGCTGCTGCTGCTGTTGTGGAGTCAGCTGCTGCTGAGCCAGCTGCTGCTGCTGTTGTGGAGTCAGCTGCTGCTGAGCCAGCTGCTGCTGCTGTTGTGGAGTCAGCTGCTGCTGAGCCAGCTGCTGCTGCTGTTGTGGAGTCAGCTGCTGCTGCTGTTGTTGTTGTGGAGTCAGCTGCTGCTGCTGTTGTTGTTGTGGAGCCAGCTGCTGCTGCTGTTGTGGAGCCAGCTGCTGCTGCTGTTGTGGAGTCAGCTGCTGCTGCTGTTGTGGAGTCAGCTGCTGCTGTTGTTGTGGAGTCAGCTGCTGCTGTTGTTGTGGAGTCAGCTGCTGCTGCTGTTGTGGAGTCAGCTGCTGCTGCTGTTGTTGTGGAGTCAGCTGCTGCTGCTGTTGTTGTGGAGTCAGCTGCTGCTGCTGTTGTTGTGGAGTCAGCTGCTGCTGCTGTTGTTGTGGAGTCAGCTGCTGCTGCTGTTGTTGTGGAGTCAGCTGCTGCTGCTGTTGTTGTGGAGTCAGCTGCTGCTGCTGTTGTTGTGGAGTCAGCTGCTGCTGCTGTTGGTGTGGAGTCAGCTGCTGCTGCTGTTGGTGTGGAGTCAGCTGCTGTTGGTGTGGAGTCAGCTGCTGCTGCTGTTGTAGTGGAGTCAGCTGCTGCTGCTGTTGTAGTGGAGTCAGCTGCTGCTGCTGTTGTAGTGGAGTCAGCTGCTGCTGCTGTTGTAGTGGAGTCAGCTGCTGCTGCTGTTGTTGTGGAGTCAGCTGCTGCTGCTGTTGTTGTGGAGTCAGCTGCTGCTGCTGTTGTTGTGGAGTCAGCTGCTGCTGCTGTTGTTGTGGAGCCAGCTGCTGCTGCTGTTGTTGTGGAGCCAGCTGCTGCTGCTGTTGTTGTGGAGCCAGCTGCTGCTGCTGTTGTTGTGGAGCCAGCTGCTGCTGCTGTTGTTGTGGAGCCAGCTGCTGCTGCTGTTGTTGTGGAGCCAGCTGCTGCTGCTGTTGTTGTGGAGCCAGCTGCTGCTGCTGTTGTTGTGGAGCCAGCTGCTGCTGCTGTTGTTGTGGAGCCAGCTGCTGCTGCTGTTGTTGTGGAGACAGCTGCTGCTGCTGTTGTTGTGGAGACAGCTGCTGCTGCTGTTGTTGTGGAGACAGCTGCTGCTGCTGTTGTTGTGGAGCCAGCTGCTGTTGTGGAGCCAGCTGCTGCTGCTGTTGTGGAGCCAGCTGCTGCTGCTGTTGTGGAGCCAGCTGCTGCTGCTGTTGTGGAGCCAGCTGCTGCTGGGCCATTTGCTCCTGTTGTGGAGTCACCTGCTGTTGGGGCATTTGCTGCTGCTGCTGTTGTTGTTGTGAAGTCAGCTGCTGCTGAGCCAGTTGCTGCTGTTGCGGCGTCGGATGCTGCTGAGCCAGTTGCTGCTGCTGCTGTTGCGGCGTCGGCTGCTGCTGAGCCAGTTGCTGCTGCTGTTGCGGCGTCGGCTGCTGCTGCTGCGGAGTCGGCTGCTGCTGAGCGAGTTGCTGCTGCTGTTGCGGAGTCGGCTGCTGCTGAGCCTGCTGCTGCTGCTGTTGCGGAGTCGGCTGCTGCTGAGCCAGCTGCTGCTGCTGTTGCGGAGTCTGCTGCTGCTGAGCCAGTTGCGGAGTCTGCTGCTGCTGAGCCAGTTGCGGAGTCTGCTGCTGCTGAGCCAGTTGCGGAGTCTGCTGCTGCTGAGCCAGTTGTGGAGTCTGCTGCTGCTGAGCCAGTTGCGGAGTCTGCTGCTGCTGAGCCAGTTGCGGAGTCTGCTGCTGCTGAGCCAGTTGCGGAGTCTGCTGCTGCTGAGCCAGTTGCGGAGTCTGCTGCTGCTGAGCCAGTTGCTGCTGCTGCTGCTGAGCCAGTTGCTGCTGCTGCTGCTGAGCCAGTTGCTGCTGCTGCTGCTGCTGAGCCAGTTGCTGCTGCTGCTGCTGCTGAGCCAGTTGCTGCTGCTGTTGCTGAGCCAGCTGCTGCTGCTGTTGCGGAGTCAGCTGCTGCTGAGCCAGTTGCTGCTGCTGTTGCGGAGTCAGCTGCTGCGGAGTCAGCTGCTGCTGAGCCAGTTGCTGCTGCTGTTGCGGAGTCAGCTGCTTCTGAGCCAGTTGCTGCTGCTGTTGCGGAGTCAGCTGCTGCTGAGCCAGTTGCTGCTGCTGTTGCGGAGTCAGCTGCTGCTGAGCCAGTTGCTGCTGCTGAGCCAGTTGCTGCTGCTGTTGCGGAGTCAGCTGCTTCTGAGCCAGTTGCTGCTGCTGTTGCGGAGTCAGCTGCTGCTGCTGTTGCGGAGTCAGCTGCTGCTGAGCCAGTTGCTGCTGCTGTTGCGGAGTCAGCTGCTGCTGAGCCAGTTGCTGCTGCTGTTGCGGAGTCAGCTGCTGCTGAGCCAGTTGCTGCTGCTGTTGCGGAGTCAGCTGCTGCTGAGCCAGTTGCTGCTGCTGTTGCGGAGTCAGCTGCTGCTGAGCCAGTTGCTGCTGCTGTTGCGGAGTCAGTTGCTGCTGCTGAGCCAGTTGCTGCTGCTGTTGCGGAGTCAGTTGCTGCTGCTGTTGAGGAGTCAGTTGCTGCTGCTGTTGAGGAGTCAGTTGCTGCTGCTGTTGAGGAGTCAGTTGCTGCTGCTGTTGCGGAGTCAGCTGCTGCTGTTGCGGAGTCAGCTGCTGCTGAGCCAGTTGCTGCTGCTGTTGCGGAGTCAGTTGCTGCTGCTGAGCCAGTTGCTGCTGCTGTTGCGGAGTCAGCTGCTGCTGAGCCAGTTGCTGCTGCTGTTGCGGAGTCAGCTGCTGCTGAGCCAGTTGCTGCTGCTGTTGCGGAGTCAGCTGCTGCTGAGCCAGTTGCTGCTGCTGTTGCGGAGTCAGCTGCTGCTGAGCCAGCTGCTGCTGAGCCAGTTGCTGCTGCTGTTGCGGAGTCAGCTGCTGCTGAGCCAGTTGCTGCTGTTGCGGAGTCAGCTGCTGTTGAGCCAGTTGCTGCTGCTGTTGCGGAGTCAGCTGCTGCTGAGCCAGTTGCTGCTGCTGTTGCGGAGTCAGCTGCTGCTGAGCCAGTTGCTGCTGCTGTTGCGGAGTCAGCTGCTGCTGAGCCAGTTGCTGCTGCTGTTGCGGAGTCAGCTGCTGCTGAGCCAGTTGCTGCTGCTGTTGCGGAGTCAGCTGCTGCTGAGCCAGTTGCTGCTGCTGTTGCGGAGTCAGCTGCTGCTGAGCCAGTTGCTGCTGCTGTTGCGGAGTCAGCTGCTGCTGAGCCAGTTGCTGCTGCTGTTGCGGAGTCAGCTGCTGCTGAGCCAGTTGCTGCTGCTGAGTCAGCTGCTGCTGAGCCAGTTGCTGCTGCTGTTGCGGAGTCAGCTGCTGCTGAGCCAGTTGCTGCTGCTGTTGCGGAGTCAGCTGCTGCTGAGCCAGTTGCTGCTGCTGTTGCGGAGTCAGCTGCTGCTGAGCCAGTTGCTGCTGCTGTTGCGGAGTCAGCTGCTGCTGAGCCAGTTGCTGCTGCTGTTGCGGAGTCAGCTGCTGCTGAGCCAGTTGCTGCTGCTGTTGCGGAGTCAGCTGCTGCTGAGCCAGTTGCTGCTGCTGTTGCGGAGTCAGCTGCTGCTGAGCCAGTTGCTGCTGCTGTTGCGGAGTCAGCTGCTGCTGAGCCAGTTGCTGCTGCTGTTGTGGAGTCAGCTGCTGCTGAGCCAGTTGCTGTTGCTGCTGAGCCAACTGCACTTCATGATGTTGTACCTGTTCCATTGATTGTGTCTGTTGTAACCGTGTCTGTTGCATCTGGTGCTGTTGTATTTTCTGTTGAACTGAATGGGACTGTATTTGCTGTTGAGTCTGTTGTGGCTCAGGTAACTGTTGCATTTGTGTTTGTTGAACCTGCTGCACTGTATGTGGTTGTGACTGCAGCAACTGATATTGTCCTTGTATTTGTGGTTGTTGAGCCTGCTGCATTTGATGTGGTTGTAACAATGATATTTGTTGAGGTTGCTGCAGTTGATGTGGTTGCATTAGGTACTGCTGATGAACTTGTACCTGGGGCATTCTATATTGAGGTGGAGGCTGATTCTGCACATGTCTCAAACTTGCTACACCCTGAGGATGCTGCCCAGATGTAGTTTCCTGAGACTGAATAGAATATGTTGCCCCTCCTGGAGATTTCAACATAGAGTTCTGTCCCAAATCTATCTGCTGAGCTTCCACTGGATTTTCTGGGGTTCCTTTCTGTGTATTCACAGATTGTATTTCTCCCATATATTGTGTTTGCACTTGTTCAGGGACTACGGATCCTGTTTGCCGAATTTGAAACACTGCTCTGGATGAAGTTAAACCCAAAGATGTTGCATTGGGGATTGTAGCCTGTGAAGTGTGCTGAAGTGTAGAATCTTGTAAGGAGGCTTGTCGTATAGCTTGATTCTGAGTATGTTGATGTCTTTGAATAAGGATTGCCTGTAACTGCTGCTGTTGCTGTGGTGTCAAGTGACGCAAATGTGGATTCTTTGCAATAATACCCTGAAGCTGAGCTC
>CM050164.1:371245138-371252638 GCA_027410445.1 Discoglossus pictus
TAGAATAGAAAAACAATGTTCTCCAACTGCTCCTTAAAAGTTTCTTCCTCATATTTCAATCATTCCTCTTTGAAGGGTAACAGATATTGCCAATATGTAATGCTGCAACAAAACTAATCAGAAAAAGACAATTATAACTAAGTTTAATTTGGTAGGAAGAACAGGATTCTCACCAGTCTAAACAATCATGTTAAAAAAAAGTACACAAGAATGGAATCTCATCAAAATATGTTGGATCCCGATTCACAAATTCTGTATTCTTTATAGGAGGAGGTCTGATAAATTATCTGCCTCTCTCCCCCTAATAAAATAATAGTCTCCCTTGACATCAGGTTTCTGCTGGTTCCTTTGCACCTGCTGTCCTTTATACGTAGAGCTAGAAGCTTGAATTAAATAGCTGCAGCTTGAGTTAAATAGCTACTTCAGTGTGATGCTGCCAAGATGGGAAGAAAAAGGAATTGTGTACATAGATAACAAATCGTAACATGAACAAATTTCCACCTTCCCACTGATAACTCTATTCTTCCTTCAATAATGCAAGCTTGCATGACATAGTGACTTTCTAACCTATGCCATTTGCCCCAACTCTACATTTACTTTGCCTACGCATTTTGCCTAATATTTAAAAAGATCATATGCATCCAAATACACCCACTTGTTCACTAAATGTGGTTATTACAGTACACTGAATGAGATACTCACTGATGACTCCTTGAACAAATGCTGGTGGGTTGGGACGTGTCTGCGATGGATCGATCTGGCTCCTCTCCTAGGGAATGGTATAAAATTATTTTTCCATTGGTTCAAAAAATGTGCTTGATGGATATTAGAAAGAGCGATCCAACATGTCATTTTCACATCATGCAAAAACAAGAATTAACCACATGCATTTGGCCAATCTCTGTAAACACGTTTCTCTTGACAATTACCAAGTCTCATGTACCAGTATACAAAACTTGCTTTTTAGCCTTAATTCAGATAATCCTGCTCACCTGTGTGGCTCCAGCGGGTGTTTGACTGGAAGACTCCACCGCTCCAGGAACCCCTAATCGCTGAGCAAGTAGCGACACTTGTTGCCTTTAGAAAGATACACAACTCTGTTATAAAGGCAAATACAAAAATGCAACAACAAAGAAAAAAAAACTACAAAACATAGATATAAAACATGTGTTACACTCTAAACATGGACAATGTTTAAGGTTAAAACTGCACTGAACTTACACATTTTCCTATCTTGCATTTCTATCATGCACATTAAAATTTTTAACTGTGAAATTGCCTAGTGCTCTTCTTTAGCATTCCTAAATATAGGCTGTCGTCATGTATCAAAGAATTATTTTATACCATTGGAGTACTCGTTTGCATCCAAAACTGGGAGATCCATGTCACTTACTTGGTTCCAAAATAAATGAGAATAAAAAAGTGGGCAAATAATCTTCAATAGTGAAGTATATGTATTTATAGAAACACAGCTCACATGTGTATATCTATATTATTTTGAAGTAGCGGATAAATGTCCATATATTCCCTTTGAGGCAGAGGAGGTTGTTCTGCCAGCGCATGATATGTAGCTTTCTTGCATTTTCTTTTCAGTCCATTTGATGCAGAAACAGAATGTACAAAATACTTCTAACCTGTTTATGCCAGGAGTGACTCCAATGCTCCCCTGAGCCATAACCTTCTTTATTCCCTTGAGTGCAACCATTTTGGCCTTTGCAATGGGATCCAAGATGTCATCAGCTGCAAACTTATCAAGATCTGCAATAAAGTTAGCAAACCATTAACATTAAAGCCAGTTTACTAACAAAAGTAGCTTAAAGGCATATTTAAGTTTCCTGCATTATAAATGCATCTGATAGAGGAGAATCAGTAGTGTATGAAAAAAAAAATTTGCACGATAAAATACCAAAATAAACAACAAACTCACTCTGAGTACTAAATATCTTGAGGATGGGGGGTTGAGGATGGGGAGGGAGGTTGAGGGGATGAGGAGGGAGGTTGAGGGGATGAGGAGGGAGGTTGAGGGGATGAGGAGGGAGGTTGAGGGGATGAGGAGGGGGGTTGAGGATGAGAGGGGGGTTGAGGATGAGAGGGGGGTTGAGGATGAGAGGGGGGTTGAGGATGAGGAGGGGGGTTGAGGATGAGGAGGGGGAATGAGGATGAGGAGGGGGAATGAGGATGAGGAGGGGGGATGAGGAGGGGGGTTGAGGTTCAGGAGGGGGGTTGAGGTTCAGGAGGGGGGTTGAGGAAGGAGGATGAGGATGTGGGGGTGGAGGAGGGGGTTGAGGATGTGGGGGTGGAGGAGGGGGTTGAGGATGTGGGGGTGGAGGAGGGGGTTGAGGATGGGGCGTTTGAGGAGGGAGGATGAGGAGGGAGGATGAGGAGGGAGGATGAGGAGGGAGGATGAGGAGGGAGGATGAGGAGGGAGGATGAGGAGGGAGGATGAGGAGGGAGGATGGGGAGGGAGGATGAGGAGGGAGGATGGGGAGGGAGGATGAGGAGGGAGGATGGGGAGGGAGGATGAGGAGGGAGGATGGGGAGGGAGGATGAGGAGGGAGGATGGGGAGGGAGGATGGGGAGGGAGGATGGGGAGGGAGGATGGGGAGGGAGGATGGGGAGGGAGGATGAGGATTTTGCTTCAAAGTTCTTTATTGGATTTATTTTTCCCCCCCTGAAATTTCCTTCTTAAAAGGAGGTGCGTGTTATACGCCGGTGCGTGTTATATGCCGATAAATACGGTAACTGTCTCTACTGGTCACAACGGAACAAGATTATTTAGATACAAGTCTTGGATGGTAAAACAAAGTACTGAGTAGTGAAGCAAACAATAAGACTATAGAGAACAAAAGAGGTAAAGAAAAAATACAAAAGTTTATATTTCCTATTTACCTGTATCAGGGAAAAAGCTATTTGTCAGTTGCTGCTGTTGCGAAACTAACTGCTGAGGCTTTAATCCCATCTGTTGTCCCAGCAAAGCCTTGGGCGAAAGCCCTTGCTGTTGAGGTCCAGGAAGCTGAACTGTGCGTTGCCCACCTATTAAATGAGTCTGAGTAACCGCAACAGGAGACTCTAGGGTGGAACTAGTTTGTGCCCCCAACAGTCTGTGTTGTACTTGTTGTGACGCTAGAAGTTGGGTGGTAGAAGTCAAACCCTGATGCCTAGGCACAAGACCAAGCCCCCCCAGACCTGCTTGATGTGCTTCAGGATGCTGCTGTATGTGGGATCCCTGTTGAGCGGACAAGGAATGTGTTATCATAGGTTGCGGAGGCACAACATCTGTTTGCTGTGCAGACAACAGCTGTTTTTTTTGCTGTTCCTTTTTCTCATGTTCAAGAAGGTCCTCTATAAGGAGTGGAAGTTCACTGGCTACTAAAGAGCTCTCCATCTTATCTAAATCATCACTTGGTGAATGCCGGGAATCTTGCAAACCTAAAGCACGATCATCTATCTCAAATTTTCCAAGCATAATACTACCCTTACTGGGTACATCTGAGTCTTTGTTTTGGAAAAGGGAATCACTAGGATTTGTGGTTTGAACAGGATTTCCGCTAAGCACTCCAGATTTCACCAAACTACTTCCTACCAAGGTCTTTTCTACATTAAGGGGAGATTCAGTTTTAATTGAAACTGAAATGTTTGAAGAGAACTGGCAGGTGCTTGTTTTTATGCCCCCATCTTCTAGCTTTGGTTTTAAATCCCCAGTATAAGGTGACTGCTTTATTTCCACTGTTGGATGAGGCTGAGTTGCCTTGACCCCTTCATTGTTTGAGCCAGCACCAAATCCAAGGCTCACGCTGCCAGACATTCTTTCTTTGGTCAATCCTGTGTCTGAGCTAGCCGGCAAATCTTGCTTAGTTGTGTTGTCCATTTTTACTTCACTAGCATCAGGCTCCATCTTCATAAGAGCCTCCTCTGCAGCTTTCTCATTTGCAGATTCAACCAACCTCAAGTGCTCATTAAATATATCCTTCTTGTCTCCATTGTCTAGCTCAGGGTCAGTGTAAGCTAAGAGATCAAATTCATCCCCATTTAACAGATCATCCAGATGGGGGTCATTTGTCTCAAGGTTATCTAGATTCCCTAAATCATCATCTGCTTTAGCCACATCAAGGCTCAAATTTGCAAGATCATCATCCTCCAAGTCCTTGTGTGTATCAAAATCAACATCCAGTTCAGGAGGTTCATCACAAGGAGTTTGCCCACCCTCCAACCCACTTGCTGGCTTTTCCTTTGAGATCTCAGGCTGAATTTGGCTGGATGCTGGTGGAGAAAGTTGGTCTACCGATTGCTGCGATACTATCTCTGAAGATTCAACTTTGGCTTGTATTGTCTGTTGGATGGTGACCATGTCTCCTCCCTGAGGAAGAGGAGTCAGACCTTTCTGAGTCTGTAGCAATGGGTTCTTCAAAACTGGAACTTGCACAGAGTTTCCATCTCCTCTCATTGCAACAGGTAGAGGACCACATCCTTCGTTTGATACGTAAAAACGAGGTCTGCTTTGAATGCCAGATGGAGAAAAGGCAGCACCAAGGGGTAGCCTTTGTCCATGATGGCGCAACTCAATGTATGGTGCACCAGCTACAGTGACTGGAGAGGAGGAGACTTGATCTCCAGGAAATGGTAACCGTACCATGCCACCACTGCTTACTGCAGGAGGCATTGTTGGTCTGCTCACTTCTTGAATGCGAGCAGGCGTGAGAGTCCTCTGTGACGGTACTTGTGGTTGCCAAGCTTGCTGTTGGTCAGAAAAAGATCCTCGTCTGTAAAAAGTTTGAGATCCTTCCGTGGAAAGCCTATGAGTGCATAAAGAGGCAGACATTAAGGGAGAGATACTTATATTATACAAGTTGCATTAAAAACAGTGTTAAGTTTGAAAAGAAGATTAAGTTTATGGGTTGAGCTAAAGCTTTTATGAAAGCAATCCACTTTACAAAAACTTTTTAAAAAGTTCTCATGTACAGAACATAAATGGGAAACGTGCTAAACTCACAATGTCTGTGTTTTAGTTTTTAAACCTTATCAGACACACCAACGAAAATACTAGGTACATTGCTACAATACTGAATACTGAAAAGTAAACTATATACCGTATATACTCTAGTATAAGCTGAGTTTTTCAGCCCTTTTTTTTTAAGGCTAAAAAGGGCCCCTCGGCTTATACTCGAGTCACTCTCTGCCCCCCGCGTCTCTCTAAGCCCCGCCCCTGTGTCTCTCTAAGCCCAGCCCCGCGCCTGTGTGGGGATGGGGGTGGTTGAGGATAGGGATGGGGGGTGGTTGAGGATGGGGATGGGGGTGGTTGAGGATGGGGATGGGGGTGGTTGAGGATGGGGATGGGGGTGGTTGAGGATGGGGATGGGGGGTGGGATGGGGATGGGGGTGGTTGAGGATGGGGATGGGGGTGGTTGAGGATGGGGATGGGGGTGGTTGAGGATGGGGATGGGGGTGGTTGAGGATGGGGATGGGGGTGGGGGTGGTTGAGGATGGGGGGGGGGTTGAGGATGGGGGGGGGGGGTTGAGGATGCGGGGGGGGGGGGTTGAGGATGGGGGGGGGGGGGTTGAGGATGGGGGGGGGGGGGTTGAGGATGGGGGGGTTGAGGATGGGGGGGGGGGGGTTGAGGCCGAGGGGGTTGAGGCCGAGGAGGGAGAATGAGCAGTGGGGTTGAGGAGGGTGATAAGGGAGAGGGGGGGAAGAGACACAGGGAAGGGAGAGGGGGGGGAAGAGACACAGAGAAGGGAGAGGGGGGGGAAGAGACACAGAGAAGGGAGAAGGGGGGGAAGAGACACAGAGAAGGGAGAAGGGGGGGAAGAGACACAGAGAAGGGAGAGGGGGGGGGGGAAGAGACACAGAGAAGGGAGGAAGAGACACAGAGAAGGGAGAGGGGGGGAAGAGACACAGAGAAGGGAGAGGGGGGGAAGAGACACAGAGAAGGGAAGAGGGGGGGAAGAGACACAGAGAAGGGAGAGGGGGGGGAAGAGACACAGAGAAGGGAGAGGGGGGGAAGAGACACAGAGAAGGGAGAGGGGGGGAAGAGACACAGAGAAGGGAGAGGGGGGGAAGAGACACAGAGAAGGGAGAGGGGGGGAAGAGACACAGGGAAGGGAGAGGGGGGGAAGAGACACAGGGAAGGGAGAGGGGGAGAAGAGACACAGGGAAGGGAGAGGGGGAAGAGACACAGGGAAGGGAGAGGGGGAAGAGACACAGGGAAGAGAGAGGGGGGAAGAGACACGGGGAAGAGAGGGGGGGAAGAGACACGGGGAAGGGAGAGGGGGGAAGAGACACGGGGAAGGGAGAGGGGGGAAGAGACACGGGAAAGGGAGAGAGGGGGGAAGAGACACGGGGAAGGGAGAGGGGGGAAGAGACACGGGGAAGGGAGAGGGGGGAAGAGACACGGGGAAGGGAGAGGGGGGAAGAGACACGGGGAAGGGAGAGGGGGGAAGAGACACGGGGAAGAGAGAGGGGGGAAGAGACATGGGGGAAGAGAGAGGGGGGAAGAGACACGGGGAAGAGAGGGGGGAAGAGACACGGGGAAGGGAGAGGGGGGAAGAGACACGGGGAAGAGAGGGGGGAAGAGACACGGGGAAGGGAGAGGGGGGGAAGAGACACGGGGAAGGGAGAGGGGGGAAGAGACACGGGGAAGGGGAGAGGGGGGAAGAGACACGGGGAAGGGAGAGGGGGGAAGAGACACGGGGAAGGGAGAGGGGGAAGAGACACGGGGAAGGGAGAGGGGGGAAGAGACACGGGGAAGGTAGAGGGGGGAAGAGACACGGGGAAGGTAGAGGGGGGAAGAGACACGGGGAAGGTAGAGGGGGGAAGAGACACGGGGAAGGTAGAGGGGGGGAAGAGACACGGGGAAGGTAGAGGGGGGAAGAGACACGGGGAAGGGAGAGGGGGGAAGAGACACGGGGAAGGGAGAGGGGGGAAGAGACACGGGGAAGGGAGAGGGGGGAAGAGACACGGGAAAGGGAGAGGGGGGAAGAGACACGGGAAAGGGGGGAAGAGACACGGGAAAGGGAGAGGGGGGAAGAGACACGGGAAAGGGAGAGGGGGGAAGAGACACGGGAAAGGGAGAGGGGGGAAGAGACACGGGAAAGGGAGAGGGGGGGAAGAGACACGGGAAAGGGAGAGGGGGGATGAGACACGGGAAAGGGAGAGGGGGGAAGAGACACGGGAAAGGGAGAGGGGGGAAGAGACACGGGAAAGGGAGAGGGGGTAGAGACACGGGGAAGGGAGAGGGGGGTAGAGACACGGGGAAGGGAGAGGGGGGGAAGAGACACGGGGAAGGGAGAGGGGGGGGAAGAGACACGGGGAAGGGAGAGGGGGGGAAGGGAGAGGGGGGGAAGAGACACAGGGAAGGGAGAGGGGGGGGAAGAGACACGGGGAAGGGGGGAAGAGACACAAGGAAGGGAGAGGGGGGAAGAGACACGGGGAAGGGAGAGGGGGGAAGAGACACGGGGAAGGGGAGAGGGGGGAAGAGACACGGGGGAAGGGAGAGGGGGGAA
>CM050164.1:371255138-371264715 GCA_027410445.1 Discoglossus pictus
TTGTATGAAACAACAACAAAAAAAGAAAAAAGGTAAGTGCAAGTACTTACAGTTTGGGAACAAAAAAAGGGAAAAGAAAAAACAAATAACAAATATGTTAGTGTTATTTGTCAATATATTGGAGGGAGTGAAAATATCTATGTTATATAGGTAAAGGTTCATGAAAAAACATTGCCAGTGTTCTCCATGTTTATACACCACTTGTTCATTAATGCACAACATGCAATTCTAGGTGGTGATATGCCAAAGTACCATTAGTAAATACAGTTTGCTGCATGCAAATTTAGGCTTGCCACTTAAACACTCTCTCAATTTAATATACAACACCAAAGTAATTGCACTTATCTTTTTGAAGTAGTCCCGACGGCTCGTTTCGCCCTTCTTAGGGCTTACTCATGGGTTAATGAACTTCATTTTCATGGTGCTTTTATAGCACCTACTATCCACTTATTGCCGATATTGAAGCCACCTCATTGGTCTATTAAACAGCGTGGTGACGTCGTACGTATTTCTTATAACGTGTGTTGCCAGTCATTTGCGCATTTGCCATCCAAGTCTGTTATCCAGTCGCGTGATGACGTAACTACGTCACTACGCGCATTGCATCCTTGGGAAATAACGCTACTGCGTATTTATTAATACCTAGTTGCAAAATAGATGTCTCCATTAAGGAGAATCATTCCAATAAATTAATACTGGCTACAGCTATAAAAATGTTCAGACATGGGGAAAAAAATGGAGCATTACCGGACTAAATATATAAACTGCACATATCCATATGTATAATAGGACAATACCATCTCTCCCCCTCTCATGAATAAATATGAAAACGGTGAAGGCGCTATTAATTTAGTAAATCATATTAATAAAACTAAAATAAAATTATAAAATGTATGAAAAAATTACAAGGGGTAATACTGGCCTCAATAAATGCAAGTTCCTGTGTGTGTGTGTGTTGAGATATAAGTGTAAAGGTGGTTCTAATGTAATGGATGGATTCTGAAAATATATGTGATACACTAAACTATAAAGTGTAAAGGTGTAGTGCCCTAAAAATAAGGGAATTGTGAGTAATCTAATAATTAATTATTTTGGAATTATAGAAGTTAGTGATTATATAAGAGGAGCTAATGTTGTCCTAAAATAATATTTCATGCCCTATCATTAATATGACCTTTATGTAGAGTATGAACCAATGTTCAATCTTCTTTTAAAGGAAAGCTGAATATGTGAAGCCTTCATTAAGTCCTCGAGGGCTTTGTGTATCTAGTTTGAATATCCATTTGCTTTCCAATTTAAGTAGTTCTTTATCCAGGTCTCCTCCTCGGGGTCCCTGTTGAATATGATCTATTACTAAAATGTCATAGAGCAGGGTTTATTGCCATGAAATAACTTTATATGACGAGATACAGGGGTATATAACTCTTTGATAATTGTATATGTGTGTTCTAATATGCGTCTTCATAATTGGCGTATTGTTTTTACCACATATAACTTAGGGCACGGACATGTAATTATGTAAATAACATGTGTGGAACTACAATTAATGAAGTTCCTCATTGGATAATTAATTTGTGTGTTTGGGTCAACAAATTCTTTGCTTGGCTTAATAAATTTGCAAGCTTTGCATCTTCCACATCTAAATAACCCTTTTATGGGGGAAAGCCATGATGTTTTGTTTGATGATTTGTAAAAACTCCTTACAAGTTCATCTTTGATGCTCTTGTTTTTGCGGTATGTGATGGATGCTCTTTCAGGGAGGCTGGATTGTAAAATTGGATCATGTCTAATTATGTGCCAATGTTTATTTAGTATTTCTTTAATTTCTTTCCAGTCCTTCCCGAATGTCATTATACATCTTATCTGGTTGCCCTCCTATAGTTCTTTTTTGGTATATAGGAGATCTTTTCTATCTGATTCTAGTGCTCTTTTGTATGCCCTCTTAAGAATACGGTTTGGATAGCCGCGAGCTTTACTTTTATTCCTTAACTGGTCAGCTTGATTTTTGAAGTCCACTGAATTATTACAGTTTCTTTTTATTCGTAAATATTGACTTATAGGAATGCCTGACTTTAATGCTCTTGGATGTTGGCTAGACCATTTCAATAAAGAATTGGTCGCTGTTGGTTTTGTATACGTCAATGTGTTTATTTTTCCCATAAGATCTTTTGTTATTATCAGATCTAGAAATTCGACCTTATCTTTGTTTACGACATGAGTAAATTTGAGGCCTAAAGGATTTTGATTCAATTCCATCATAAATTTGCCAAATTCCTTTGTATCTCCAGTCCAAAATAATATATCATCGATGAATCGATGTCAAGTGACGATTTTTTCACTTTATTGAGACATATTGTCTGAAAATACATAGTTCTTTTCCCAAAATCCTAAGAATAAATTTGCGGAATTTGGAGCGCATGAAGTACCCATTGCTGTTCCATTAATTTGGTGGTACCAGCAATTGTTAAAAATAAAGAAGTTCCTTGTCAGGACAAATCTAAGTAAAGATACAATAAAATCGTTCATAGGTCTGCACTTGATCGGTTTCATACTTAGATAATATTCCACAGCTTTAATTCCTTGATCATGTTGAATGTTGGAATATAATTGTTCGACATCTATCAATATTAATAGAGTTTCTTCAGGAACTATAATTTCATCTAAGTGTTTTAGCAGTTCCAATTTATCTTTCAAATATGAAGGAATTGTTGATACAATATCTTTAAGATAATCGTTAACATATTCGCTGATCTCCGTAAGACATCCGTTTCCAGACACTATTGGACGGCCAGGTATGGGCCATTTGTTTTTATGAACCTTCGGTAATGAATAAAAGGTTGCTGCCCTCGGCCATTTAGGAGATAGATGTTCATAAGTATTTTGATCAATGATCTTTTCTTGTTTTGCCGAATTCAGTAAGTGTTTTAACTCTTTTTGGAATTCACACATGGGATTCTTTTGCAAAACTCTGTACGTTAAGGCATCTGATAACAATTTATCACACATTTGAAGATATTCTTGTTCTCCCAGAATCACTGTGTTTCCTCCTTTATCTGCTGGTTTAATTACCACATTGCTTTTCTTCAACTCATGTAACGCTTTGAATTCCTGAGTGTTTAAATTATATTTTTCATTTTGAACCGGATTCAACTCAGGATTAAACACACACTTTTTAGGTCTTCTGTTACTAAATCCAGAAACACTTGAATATTGGCATATTGTTTGAAATCAGGTGTAAAAGTGGTTTTGTTTTTTCTCTTTGTTTCATTTAAGAACGAATCATCATCTTTTTGTTCATCCATTAAGGACAACATGATTTCAAAGGTTTCCTTATCTTCATTGTTTACACCCAAGTGGGTCAGTTCTCTTTCTTTCTTCAGAGTGAAGAATTTCTTTAACGCAAGTTTTCTTGCAAACAAATTTATATCCTTTACATTTTCAAATAAATTTGAATTACTTGTGGGTACAAAGGAAAGTCCCCTTGACAACAATGATTTGTGGGCATCCTTTAAATCGAACTGAGTTTATTACTGTTGTTTCTTCAGTTTCAAACTTAGGTTCATAAACAATATCTTCTCTCACTATGATGGTAGTCCCAATATTTGATTTTTTTGAAGTTTTTATATTTACAATGGGGATTTCTTTCGTTCTTTCACTAATTACTGATTTTTCCTGGGGCGCGTGGTGTAATGACGTTTTTGGACGCGCCCCCTCCCTAAAAAATGATGTTCCATTGTTGTTTGGTTTGATCCAGATCGTATAATAGGACCTGTATTGTTTCCTCCTCTTGAATAATCATATTTAGAAGATTTATGTCGGTATGGAGTATCTTCTCTCTCTGATGCCCCAGCTTCTGAGGAGCTAATATCAGTGTTGCCTGGATGTTCTCGTCTGACAAATTTATAGACTCTTCCTGCTTTATAGTCATTGCTGTCACGTTGGAACTTTCTCTATTTCCTCCTTATAAGTTCTTTTTTGAATTTCTCTATATTATTGTGTAATTTCATATCATAAGATGCATATTCTGTATTTTGTTGGAATTTTATAAAATTAGCTTGGCAATCTGTAACAGTTTGTTTTGTAGCTTCCAGATTCTTTTTTCTGTTTCAAGAATCGGATTCATTAGTTCATTAGAACACTTTTCTACAATTTCAGTCCACTTTGTGATGCTGGTGCTATTTGTATTCTTAGTCCTCTAGGGACCATTTTGGATTTGAAATAATTTTGTAGACTTGATATCTCCCAAATAGTTCTAATTTGTTTTTTAAGTGCTTTTAATAATTCTTTGGAAGCTTCTACTATGTGATATCTTGCATAGTTTGGGTTGTTGTTATCTCTTTAATGCAAAATGTGGATTCAGCTTCCTTGATTAATTCTGAGAAATCCCACTGATCCATATTTGAAAAGTGCCATTTTCACTATATAAATTTATAGTGAAGTTAATTGTGTTCAAGTGTTGAACTGGTAAATAGATCTTAAGCTTACTGTTAGTGTATTTTATGTGGATTAAACCACTGTTTAATTATGTAAATGTAATCACTATATGGCAATTCCTAAGTGCTTAACACTCTAATATTGATAAATAAATTATAACGAGAACAGGAATTATTCAAATGGCTAAGTGGATGTGGTTAAAGCTATTGTTATAAACCATAATTGCTCACAAATGGATAAGATACAATAGACAAGATATACACTCTTATCACACCCAAAATATATATGATATAATGGAGAGATATGGAACTGTCCATATATACGCATAAATACGTTAATACTATTGTATATGTAAAGATCCAGATGATATCCTGTTGGATAATGTAATAGCTTCCCTCATATGGCAAATAAATTTGCTTAATCCTTGGGGAGCTATATTTTTAGGGCACTACACCTTTACACTTTATAGTTTAGTGTATCACATATATTTTCAGAATCCATCCATTAGATTAGAACCACCTTTACACTTATATCTCAACACACACACACAGAAACTTGCATTTTTGGAGGCCAGTATTACCCCTTGTAATTTTTTCATACATTTTATAATTTTATTTTAGTTTTATTAATATGATTTACTAAATTAATAGCACCTTCACCATTTTTATATTTATTCATGAGAGGGGGAGAGATGGTATTGTCCTATTATACATATGGATATGTGCAATTTATATTTAGTCCGGTAATGCTCCATTTTTTCCCCATGTCTGAACATTTTTATAGCTGTAGCCAGTATTCATTTATTGGAATGATTCTCCTTAATGGAGACATCTATTTTGCAACTAGGTATTAATAAATACGCAGTAGCGTTATTTCCCAAGGATGCAATGCGCGTAGTGACGTAGTTACGTCATCATGCGACTGGATAACAGACTTGGATGGCAAATGCGCAAATGACTGGCAACACACGTACAACGTGATGACATAATAATACGTACAACGTCACCACGCTGTTTTATAGACCAATGAGGTGGCTTCAATATCGGCAATAAGTGGATAGTAGGTGCTATAAAAGCACCACGAAAATGAAGTTCATTAACCCATAAGTAAGCCCTAAGAAGGGCGAAACGAGCCGTCGGGACTACTTCAAAAAGATAAGTGCAATTACTTTGGTGTGGAATATAAAATTGAGAGAGTGTTTAAGTGGCGAGCCAAAATTTGCATGCAGCAAACTGTATTTACTAATGGTACTTTGGCATATCACCACCTAGAATTGCATGTTGTGCATTAATGAACAAGTGGTGTATAAACATGGAGAACACTGGCAATGTTTTTTCATGAACCTTTACCTATGTGTATTAATGTGTGTGTGTATATATATATATATATAATATATATATATATATATATATATATATATATATATATATATATATATATATATATATATATACATACACACCACACATTATATATATACACACACATAATATATATATATATATATATATCGCATACAACACACATATATATATACACTATATATATATATATATATATATATATATATATATATATGACACACACATATATATATATATATTATATATATATACATACATATATATACACACACACACACACATATATTAACATATATATATATATATATACTATATATACACTATATATATATATATATATATCTATATATAATATATATTATATATATATATATATATATATATTACATATATATATATATATACTATATATATATAATAAGGATAAAAAGAGAAAAGAGAGATTTATTAGAACTTGGAGCCTAGGTAGATATATAAGCCTCTTGCAAAAAGGGATGGATACTCAGCTATATATCACAGGGTTAAACCACTGGAGAGGAGAGCCACGGAAAATGTACCTATGTTGATGAAGTGATTAGGGGGAAGGGAGTGTAGGAATCCAAGTGGTGTATAAGGGCCCAAAAAGAGAAAGGGGACTAGAGGACAGAAGAATCAATGTGGAGTAGCAAGCTACTGTAGCAAGTGGCAACATATAAGTAGTTCCAAACAGGAACCTGTGAATGCAAAATAATGGGGAAATTTCCCTCAAGTGCCAAAGTGGGAAGATAATACTAAGTAGATATAGGAGGTCTTAAAGTGTTAGAACCATCCAAAGTATAAGGATGAAAATGATAATACTAGCATGATAATGCCATCGGTGTATAAAAAAAGGGGGAAGGGAAAAGGGAAAGAGGAGGAAGGAAGAGGTGTGCAACAGTAGTGATTGACACCAGGTAGCTCAACACGGTACTTGTAATCAAAATATAGTTATAAGCTCATATAAAAAATATGGCTAGTTGAAAAAGAAAGCTTTCCTCATAGTATGTTAAACATACAGGACATATATTGGGTGATATGTCAAACATAAATCATAGGAAAGCTGAGTATCAAAAGGTAAAAAAATAATTAGACATCAATACAAAAAAGAAAAAAACATAGGGAAAGGTAAAATTAAAACCAAACCAGTAGGTAAGGTTGGTAATCGTTAGGGCGTTTGTTTAAATCAAGAAATATATATATATATAGACTCTTATGCAGCTAGGTATGTGCAAGTATTGCAGTTAATTGCTTAAACCTAGGAGGTTAATTACATGGGTATGAATAGATTTCAAAGTGGTTCAATGTATATTATAATATACTAGATTTTTACCCAATTAACATATTGCTTCTTATAGAATGCTTCACACATTGTGTGTGGTATTGCAGGTAAAGAAGGAATTGATAGCACCAACCTCAATGCTGCATATAGAGTACTTGCCGCCCTGATCCTGAATTGGGATCATACTAGTTCTGTCTGGTTCCTTTCATCTGATTCCGACCGGTTTCGATGACTGTTGCATCTTTCTCAAGGTTCTTCTTATTGCAGGAACGATACCATAGTGTATTGCCTATTCGCAGGCTTCTTTTATTTACAGGACTGTGTCCTATTGGCTACAGGGGGTCATGCACTTCCGGTGGAGATTATGCCAATCATCCGCCAACCGGCGGAGCATCAAGAGTATCGGGCACTTCCGGTTTACGAGTGCCAGTCTTCCGCCAGCCAGCTGACGTCAGTGGGGAAGATTTAAACATGCACACTCATATTGTATCACTTCATCAACATAGGTACATTTTCCGTGGCTCTCCTCTCCAGTGGTTTAACCCTGTGATATATAGCTGAGTATCCATCCCTTTTGCTTTTTCTCTTTTTATCCTTTTGAATATATGGGTGTTCATGCACCAAGGGATTTTTAACATTTATGTTTAATTAATTCTCTGGTTTAATCCAGCCGAACTGGTCATGTGTTGCAGTCCTTTGGAAAAAGGAAAATAGAAACACAATAGAAGTATCCTTTCTTTTGTCTTTCTTTCTTTTCTCCATACACTGTACAGTCGATTAGGTATATACCTGCACAAGTCGTATCACTGTATAGACAACTCAATTCAATTTTATTGCTCCCCTAAAAACAAACTAAAATGGACATCTGGAATTTTCAAAAACTCCAGCAAGAGGCTGACGAGGTATTTCTTAAAAATACAATTACTCCACAACCTGATATAAACACTGACATTCTGACTACATTTAAAGAATCCCATAAACTCCTGAAAAAACAACTCAGAACTGTTTGGGAAATATCCAGCATACAAAACTATCAAAAAGAAAAGATCACACCAAGAGGTTTGAGAATCCAGATTACACCATCTGCACATCTAATTGATACTGACTTCTCAAATAAATGGCTAGATATTGTCAACAAATGCTCTCAAGATCTGATGACGCTCATTCTGGAAAAAGAAAAAAAACAACTTGGAGATACTAAATACCCAAGTACAGTTATCTCATACCAAAATTCTACAACTTAATGAGGCTACAGAATTTCAGACATTTAACACCCGATTAAATGAACAACTAGAAAGATACAAACTTGAACTTTCACAAAGGAAACACATGAAATTCTTTCGCGATAAATCAGACTTTGAAGAAAAGAGCCTACAAAATTCAAAAATAAGTACAAATCTAACCACAGCAGACCAATACCGATGTCAGTTCCTCAGAATACTCGGATCTGGAAGGCAGACCAAATGCAACTTTCCCCCGCCGTCAACATAGTACCAGACCATATATAAATACCCGATCAAGAACACAACAACGGTATATGGACAATCCTAGACAAGATGCAATGCAATCCAGAACAAATCAACGTTACATGGATGATTTTTTAGACAAGGAGCAAGACCCAAAAAAATCACAAACAACAAACCTGGTATCCGGGCAAACGAGGTCGACCCCCTCTGAATTATCACAGAAAATAACATATCCTGCAAAACCCTATGGATATAGATACCTCTAGACAATCAAAACACTAAATCTCGTCGCAAATAACGCTATAAGATCGTCTGAATTTCTATACAAAACAAAGATAAAGAATACACCATCTAATGGACAAAACATATCAATGGAAAACAAAAATAGAACATCGAAGAAGATCTGAAAAAAGACCTATTGACAAACACAGACTTGAACAAAATCATCAAATCTGACGAACTATACTTTGGACGAGAATCAAAATAGAATATTATCTAGAGGTCTATCATTCATTCCTTCAAGCCTTATGCAAGACGAATTTTGAAAATGTCAAAGATCTCCACTTATTTGCTCGCAAGCTAGCACTCAAAAAATTCTTTTATGAAAAAGAAAAAAGAAGTATGGAAAATTTGGGCTTGACCACACAGGATACGCTAAACGCTAAAGAATCTAGTAGCATTGCTAAATCAGGATGACCCCCATCCCAAATAACACCTTTCTTGCCCGAGAGCTGTAAATAAAAAAGCTCCTTTTACTCGGATATTAAACAATTTGCGAACCTAGAAATGTTCCTGAAGATGACAACAAGAGACATAGAAAATCTGTATAAAAGAAAAAATCAAGCTTCTTTTATAAAAATTCAAAAACATGAATAAACTGGAAAAACAAGCCCTACAAGAACTTAAAAATAATAACCTGGAATAAAAAAATGCCGACAAGGGTGGTAATATCGTGATCATGAACAAACAAGAATATAAACAGATGTGTTTGGCGATACTATGTGATCAATGCACCT